>VZTL01043423.1:0-21320 GCA_013400535.1 Scopus umbretta
AACACTATTTTTCTCTACAGTAAAATTATAGATCTAGGGCAATATAAATGAGGAGAGAGATAAGGAAATCCTGTGAACTAAAATGAAAACAACAAGCTCTCAATTCCAAGATTATTGAGGTATGCACGAAAGGTGAGTTATGAATATCTGAGGAAATCAGTAAAACTACTTTCACATAAAATAGTGCTATCATTTATGTTCAACATACAGTGAAAAAATTTACAATAAATTGATCATAACAAAAGAATAGATAGTGTTAATTTTAACTGTGTATTTCAAAACTAGAGGCAAAACCCTGTAGCAGTGAAATCAGTGACCTTTTTCTCCCTCTTGGAGTATGATCTGAAGTTCTTTCTAATCACCCAGTAGCTGGAGGAGTACCAGTACTGTCAATTCTCCTTGAGCACAGGTTTCGGTTGGGTAATTGTTTCAAAAGACAAGTAAACTATCACTCTCAGTTCATTATTATCTCCTGTCATGGGAATGTCGGATAGAAAAGAGTTCATTTTAATGATAATTCACTATTTTGGCATGTCTTGTTACTATACTTGTGCATATACACAGGCACACAACTGACAGAGACAAGCATTAAAGGCAGGTACAGGTCTGTATGTGCACACCTGTGAGCACACAGAGAGACGTGCAAAAAGCAAAAATGTAGCTTATGTCAATTTAGGACATATGCCTTAGTAGAGCTAGAGGAGGCCTGGAAGCACTGTGTTTGAGGTTGCACCAGCTCAGTAGCAAGCTGGACCTAACTTCTCTGCAGGATTTCTGGGGCACACTAGCTCAGCACACTTATTAAAGCTTCAAAGGGTACTGCACGCTGTATGCTGGGTAACGTTGATGACTTTGCCGGTACAATACGTGCAGACAAGCTTTCTCAGTTACAGCTCCACAATTGTGTGCTGGTTCCTGGGGATGCTGCACCCTGCTTAGGGGCATGCCCTTTTCCATGCCTGCATCATTGTCAGCAGCATCCATCGTCCTCTGCCTTTGACCGCTGGGAGCATGGCAATCCAGTCCTATTTTCTGCAGGGAGGAACTTCAGGGCAGAAAGGGATTCCCTGCGGTTCTGCATCTCTAAAGTATTCCCACAGAAAGCAGACACGATTTGGCTATTTGTTTCCATGACATAAAAAGAAGAAAAATACTGTATAAATATGTAGAGGTTTCTTTATCTCATGGAGTGTAACTTTATCCCATATGAGGAACAGAGACAGCTTTCAGAAAAGAGATGAAATGCCAAAAATTACTAAGCAGTCTGTGGACAGCTAGTCATTCTTTGGTGTTCAGAACACTTTTTTTCTGAATAACTGATTTATTATTTTTGGGGTGTATTCCAAAGAAATCTCTACTTGACTATGTATAGAAATTTCCTCCACTTAAAGAACACAACTAGAGTTCCTTTTAACAATGGAGTGAATTTTGTCTTTCATGTATAGCTAGAAAAGAATAAAAATTAATTTACAAAAATAAGTATTACCTAAATGTTTACATAACTGTGGCAAAAGAATTATAGTTTTAAAATTTGCTGCTGAACAAGATATGTTCATCTTAAGAACCTTGACAAACATACAAAAAAGCCTCTTGGTTTATTTCCCATTCCATAGGATTTCCCATTTACATCTTAACAAATATTAAAAAACAAACAAACAAATAAAAGCAACCAGCAAACCCTTCTCTCCATTCAGATGTTTACAAGAGTGTGGCAGTGACACATTTCAGGCTTTTTATTGCAGATGTGCAGGCATGCTTTTGAGTCTCTGGCCTAATTTGTGCCAAAGTCCACCTCCTTAGATGACCTAGCTGTAGACAGGTAGTTGCTTTTTCAGCTGGGAATGTATTTGAATAAAATGCTCATTTTCTTATCACTGGCTGATTTCAGAAATGGTGATGCTTTAAGCCTAGTAGCCCAGTGGACCACCTAGTTTAGCGGCTGGCCTTTGATTCTCATCTTGACTAACAGCTGTGACTACATGAGGATATGTTCCCATAGCTGGAAAACAAAGCTAAACACAGCTAAGTGGTAAAGACTCAGAATAACCAAAATGTGATCTCAACAGATTAGAGTTTTCCAAATTATATTTGGCTGTGTTTTATTCAGTATGATGCCCAATTTCTAATGATATTGAAAATCATAGTCTTAATTTATTCCCCAGTAGGATTTTTTTTATATACACTCAGTGTTCAAAAAAAACAAAACCAAAAACAAACAAGAAAAAAAACCACAAACAGTGGGATTCTATTTACTTTCTACAGTTTGCAATTAGAACAATCAATGTATTTAGACAAAAAGAAAGATGTTCACATCATTAGCATTCCTTGGTAAATCTTTTTGGTTGAAAGAGTGTTTGAATATCTAATTAGTGTTGGTTTTGAGGCTCATGGGACTTTACAATTACTTTTTCAAATGAAAATTGATCAAGGCTGAAAATCAAAGGAAATATGGAAAAATACTTCTAAAATTTCTTATGAAAAGATGCGTATATTACTAATTGAACTAGAATCAACCATTTCCTCTATTAGTGAGAGTATACAAGATCTGAAAAACTGCTGAGTAAGTATTAATGCTGTATTCATACAAATAGAACATTTTTAATTTAAACAAAACCTTTATTTTAAATACTATCCAAAGGAAGAATTATGAGTTGTATTAGAGTATATTGTGTGCTGTGGACTAAACACACCTTTCCTTAAAAAAAATTAAGAAAAATGTAAAAATAGGTAACAGTATTCTAAAGTCTCTTTCCTTTTTGAAACTGTTATTCATGGTTGTCTTATTGATTGTTTATTTACTGCATGTGCTGTGTTTTTATTTTAATATCAGCTGGGACAGAGTTGGAGTCTGCTGATGGAGCTGAGCAATGTTACACAGATAAATTTGCTGTACTGATCTCAGTTTTATAAAACTGTATCACACTTATGGTTTTAAAAGTTGCATGCTTTTAGATAAAAAAGATAGTAATAATCAATGAATGACCTAAAAAAAAACAAGGTAAATTTAATTAGATTATTTGACTTGTGCTGCTACTAAAATACAACTTCTTCATGTCAGTATGGATGTATCGGTCAGTAGAAAGGCATATAGGACAATTATGTATCTTTTGAATTTCCTCCTTCTCTTCCACTGAAACTCTCACTGACTTTTAATATGTGTGTATGGTTCACTGGTGTACTCTGTACCTTTTTCTATGATGTGCATATAGAAAAGTCAGATTCTTGCTTATCTGTAATTGTTTGGGTTGTCTTCTCATGTAGGGGATGGGAACCATTTTCTATACATGCACTCAAAAGTTGAAATTTTATACTAAATATTGCTTTTTTTTCTTTTTTTTTTTTAATATATGATGATTAGTGAATCGGCATAGAGCCAAACTAAGTGTACATTCATACTCCAGTACTGAAGACTGAATCTGGAAAACACACTTGAGTGACTTAATTCATTGTGAGCAAGCCCATGGGATCCCTGGCATAATGTAGGATCCAGGCCAATGTCCTATCATTTTGCCTAGTATATTTACAGTACATGTAAATATATTTTTAATATAATCTGCTAACTCATGTTGTGTGTATAATTTTAGAGTTGAGATTTAGTATTTTATTTACAAAAGGTGCTACTACAAGCACAAAAACTACAAAATAATAGGTGAATAAATCTATTATCTGGACGTCACAAAGTAATCTGTGACTTTTCCTTACTTCCAAACAAATAACTTAATTTGTTTTAGAGTTTTCCAAAATTTGCATTATTCTCCTTGGAGAAAGTTCATCTCAGTACCTTCAGCCATCTCCTCCCCTGGACAGAAAATTCTGTAGACAAGTCAATGTTACTTATGCACAGCAAAAGATCAGAAAACTGTTCTAGTTTTCATCTTCAGCCATAAGAGTGACACTAGGCCTGTTCTGTTGTGGACACTAGCATTTGGCACTAATTATTTGGAAATGAAAAAGTGGTCCCTGTACCTTCCACGAGATGCTCAGCACTAGTTTTATACTGAGATCAGAGAAGGATTTTTTGCATTTGCAAGTACTGTTACAGATTAGTGTGAGGCAGCTGAAATAAAGACATTATTTTAGTTGTCTTTGTTCAGTTGTACACTGGTTGTCAGCTCATTTCTGTCTCTGTGCTACAAAGGCACAGTGGAGAACATTAGCTACAGAATCCTGGGCTAAACTAAATCAATCTTAACGTTGTCTGACACAGTGTTTAAGTGAGTCCAAATGTACCTTTGCCTGTTTCTGTTTGGGAGCTATGGAGATGTCTGCAAAACAGTAAGGAACTGCACCGATCAGCACAGTACTGCCAAAAATATATTTACAATTCATTTTTGCTTATATGATATTGTTTTATGCTGTCTTTGAGATATAGGCCCGGAAGAAAGCCAAGCCCTGATGTCATGTGTGGGCATCGTTGTCACATTTGGTGACATTTTCTTCAGGATGACAGAGGAAATTTTTCTGGAATTTAAATGAACATAAGATTCTATCAGCTTTTGACCAAGCTCTTCTCTTCTCTGACCAAAGACAGGGATGAGGAAATAACAAATCCTTCAACAGTGTTTGTACATACCGACTATAAGGCAATTAACAATCTATTTGTTTTAGAATTTGGGCACTCTAAAGAACCTATTTCTTAAGACTTTACCCATGTTGCTAGAAACACAGATCGGGAAAGCTACCACGCTCTGCTTAAATCTGTCTCAGGCTTCAGAAAGAGACTTTCCAGGGGCAGAGCAATGGAGGAATTTTGTATGAAAGCTCAGTGGTTTTAAGTCTACCCTAAAAAGATATTTGATATCAGCGGAACAGATGATGTACAGAGTTGCAAATGGGGAATTGTGAAGTTAGTAGCTTAATGGTATGTGTTAATTTGCAGCATTCAGGTGACTTTTACATGATGGGTAGCACTTCAGGAAAGTCTGGCTGAAAAAGTGCAAATGATGTGGATGTCTCTCCTGAGTCAGATAAGAAACATTGTTTCCTGAGGGAGTTCCAGGACAGATGGCATTTGCAAATGAAATGGCAGTGATGACAGAATTTGCCCAAGCAGATGTAAGCTGCTTCCAGGGAAACAAGAAGTTGTTGAATGAAGGAGGATCAACATCAACACCTATTAGAATGGCCCATCTGAAGAGATGCTCAGATAACCATTATGTTACACACTGACAGCTAGAAGACCACAGTGGTGTTAGTTTCTGGATTGGAAATAATTTTTTTTCCATGGTGAGCAGTCAGTGAAGAAGGAATGGAAGAAACATACGCAGGAGGAAGTAAACTGGTAGATACAAACCTTCAACTGCTGCATGCATTAGGGGCAATATAGCTCCTATGAACTTCAGATTAATTACTGCTACTTTACTATGATAATTAATATTTGTAGAATGACTGTCTCAAGGATCAATTCTTTTAAAGTATGAGGGAAATAGATTTGTTCCTGTTTAGGCACTTTTGCTTTGGATGTGTAGGAGAAACTGTGGAATCTGAAGGTGTATTGAGATACATTAATGACACCTATGCTATGCCTATCAATGCCAGGGATAAGCAATGCAGGCTTTGGACTAAAAGCTGCTTCAAGTCCATATCATATAAATAACAGAGTCACCATTAAATGATTTCCATAAGGATAAAATATTATCATAGATATTTTAAATTAAATACCAATTTAGATTGCAGTTTAACAGGTGTCTAAGTGGACTTAAGCAGTTTCACAGTTTTTAAGCTTATTTTGTATTGTAGGGACTAATTTTATCTCCTAAAGAAAGATAGAGAAGCAAGGGATAGAAATCATAGATTTCATCTGTTTGCTTAATTCCAGACATCAGGGCGAGACGACAGGAGTCGAAAAATATGCAGAAATAGAGTATGATAGTGACTAGGCATATTTAAAAACATTTTCAAAAATTGTGTTGAAAGTTTTTATTATAAGGAAGTGGATGACAGTTATTCACATATTGCTTAACAGTGAGTCAACCTTATGGAAAGATGGTACAGCTTTTAGTTATAAGAGTTAAAGACAATGTTGTGGAATAACCCTATATGTCAAATTCATTTATGACTGAAATATTACAAAAGAATAACAATACTACCCTGTTCTCCAATGTGTTATTCATTAGGATAGTTTGGTCCACTCCAGCATGTTCATGGAGTAAGACAAAGCATTGCAACATAAGCAGTTGTCATTTCTAGATGCAATACTGTCAGTAAAACCTTCAGGCAGCTATGGGCATCATACAAGGATTCTGTTTTTGTTTCAGATGAAATAGCAATGGTCATAAAGATATTGTAGATTTCTCACCTTGGTTCAGCTAAGAGCAAAACAGATGTTGTCCTGTAGAGTGAAATATTATAGAAACAACAAGGAGAGATGTGCTAATACCCTGTACCATACTGAGAACAAGCCACAGATTTCTGGTATACCATCTGAGAAGATCCAGTCAACTATCTACAAGCTGAAATTGTATTAGTTATTGAGACCCAGACTATTTTGCAGAGAAAAATTGAATATTTATAAAGGAACAAATGCTTCTTGAGCAATCTGACTATCACACACCATGCTTGCATCAAGACTGAAACAAAACTGGAATTGGTTGAATGTGTATTTAAACATGTGTATGAGAGCAGACATATGCAAATAGAATCATAGAATCATAGAATCACAGAATTATTAAGGTTGTAAAAGACCTCTGAGATCATCTACTCCAACTGTCACCTCAAAGCACCATGTTACTAAACCATGTCCTGGAGTGCCACATCCACACGTTGCCTGAACACCTCCAGGGATGGGGACTCCACCACCTCCCTGGACAGCCAGTTCCAATNTACTGAGCCCTGGGGAACACCGCTTGTGACCGGCCGCCAACTGGATTGAACTCCATTCACCACCACTCTCTGGGCATGGGCATCCAGCCAGTTTCTAACCCAGCAAAAGGTGCACCCATCCACACCATGAGCCGCCAGCTTCTCCAGGAGAATGCTGTGGGAGACACTGTCAAAGGCTTTACTAAAGTCCAGGTAGATAATAGCATGTAACTGATCTACATATATCAGAAACAATTTAGTTGAGTCTGAATGAAGAACATCAGCAGATTTATTATGCAATGCATTTTAACATATATTATTTACAGTGTTTTATATTCGTTCTGCATTTGTTTTACTAAAAAATCCCAACCAACCAACCAAAAAACAGTATGCTTGCAAAATTGATTGGTAATTAAAAATATTTTTACCAGAGTTTCACCTCCAAGAATCTTGAAGATTTCCTTTTTGTAAGTTGCTGAACTTTTTTGAAGAGGCTTTTCTCTTGTCTTTAGAGTAATAAAGAGTTAAAATGAATTAAAGGAAGAAGTGTATAGTAGTTCTGTATAGTATTGCCCTAGTATATCTTTTCTTGGCATTTAATGTTATTGCTATTAATGTTAATAAGACTGGAGTTCTGTATGCTTTGTACAATTATGCATTCTCTCTGAAGAGTAAATATTTCAATTTCTAGACTGGTTTCCTTTTCCCCAATAAGTAATATATATATTATGCAGTGAAACTTACCATCTAAATCATTTACTCAACTTACCCTAAAGCAACAAAGGATTGATTAAATAATAATGGACATATATATTTTCACATATATTTCCTTTGACAATTGTATCAAAGAAGGCTTTGCCCTTGTTTAAATACGTCCTCTGTCCCATATATGCACATACGTCTATGATGTGCTTCATATACAATAGAGTGAGAGCATTTTTCTATTCTGTAGAAGGGCTGGAGTACTTGTATTGTATGTCACAATTAGGTTTGGCTGTCAACTGTGTGCTAATAACCTGAAGTGCCATCCATTGTTGAACACACTATACAACGCTCAATGACCTCAGTGCTTGTTGGAGGCTCATTGTATTGAAGCGGCTTCAGAAAGAATATTTCATATATACCTGTTTTGTGTACTTTTTTTTTCCCAACAGCAGAAAAAAAACACATAATAGATTGCTTCAATGTATTAAAATGTTTTTTGTATTAATCCACATACAGGATAGATGTGATGTCAGGCTGCTATGGTGCTAGATGATAGATGTGGTGCTAGACAGCATAGAAAGGCAAACATATAAAAAGTAATTTCATATACATGAGGAGGATCTTTTGGCTATTTAATTTGAAGGTTAATGAAGAAGAAAATTTGCCCTCCACTAGTGTTACAAGTTTTGCACAGCTCCTGTTTCGTCATAAGCCAATTCCATTCACTTCTTCCTGATATCAGTACCATCATGTTTGCTGTTTCCTTTTTTCATGATGCAAATATATATAACACCACTGGCAGATACCAAACAACATGGAATACATATGTTCTGCCAAACGAAACAGGGCCAATGCAAAGACTTGCACACTGATATGCAGTCATTCATACTGTTAAATTCTTAGCATGGCCCCTGAAATAATTTTGGACTCATCAACCAGCAGTCTCAGAGACTATGCCCAGGCACAGTTTGATGCTTAGCATGGGCCAGGGACTCCTCCTCACAAGCAATCTGGATGCAGTTACTATGGTTTGGGACAAAAGAGAATTCATCTGTACAGAAATAAGCTGTTCCAAGGCAGCTGGTAGCAGGGCCAAAGAATAGTTTGTGGTGCATTTTCTTTATTAGCACAGGCATAGACACGGATTGCAGACAATGAATAACGTGCATTGCCCATGTAACTACATCTATTTGGATTCTGCACCCTTGCTTTTAGCTTTGGAGTGTGGCGAGCTATGCTTAACAATTCAGAAGCCAGCATGATTTACGCACTGCTGCAGAAGGCTTCATATATTTATTTTTAACTAAGGAAAGTGGATGATTAAAATCAGCCTAATTCTTTATTAAGGCAATGCTTTGTGATAACATTTCTTTCATAAAAGTGTTCTGTGGGAGTCATAAATATTTCTGTACAAATTATGTCAAAATCTGCCTAATTCCCAGAAGCATTTTAAGATGAATTGATGCAGGAGGCATGCTCCAGCCTGAATGCTGCATGTCATTTGTTTCGTGACATTCAAGGCTGCAGCTAAATCCCTGAATGTCAGAGAGACATTCAGGATTCTGTGCAGTCCTGTCTGCAGAGAGTGTTTGACCTTCACTACAGTACTTGCTGGGGGCATTCTAGTCTCCTGCATGCTCATAGGAGGCCACAGATACCTGTGGCCTGTTTTGGCAGAACATGAAATCTAGTGCAGAGCAATTTTAGGTTCAGTCAGAGCTTGCAATGCAGTTGAGCCATGCCATTTCAGCAAAAAATACCAGGCGGTATTCAGGCTTCCAGATCTACTTCCAGTTTCCGCAGCATCAAGAGGTGAGTATCTAGCTTGACTGACTTAGTGGATTCTGGATTAAGGTCTGCATAAGAAGTCTGAAGATGATGCAGACTTCCTGAAAACCCCATTCCTCATCTGCTAAACCCATAGTTATGCATATGTCCTTACCATTAACCTGTGCTCACTACATCTGTCAGTACTGTCTTACCTAGAACTGCCTAGGCAGGAAAAAAATTCCTCAGGCTTTTCAGCTACAGGCTGTTTATCTGATAGAACTAATTAGATATTCTTCTCTGTTTAGTTTCTTATTTTATTTTTTATATAGTGTATGTCTTCTGAGACACTAAAAACTTTAAAGTTAAATGCTTTTTCTCGTCAGAACAGTAATACTATCTCAGGCTTTGACAGTTCACAAAGCTGCAGGTAAGTTGTGCAGCCTCAAATCCTTAGTCATATCTGAAGTCAGAAGAGTTCATGGGATCCTTTAGCGTATCACCATCCAGAGTTACTAGACTTCTTTTTTTTATCAATATGTTAATAATATATTGATTCAGCAGGACAACTAATATTCTGTGTCTTTTACATATAGATATAGATTCAATTATGGAGGAGCTTCATAAAAAAAAAAAAAGAAAATCCCCTTTTCCTTCTTAAAAGGGGAAATAGCAATTAATTTTAAAAAATGAAGTATATAAATAATTATTCTAACAAGAGAAGAGGAAAAGGAAACGATGAAATACTTGGCGTAGTCCTTTGACTCAAATGTAAAAAGGCTTGAGCAATCTGTTTTCAATTCATCTTAACTATTTGTATCACTCTCCTGAAGAATGAATATCGTTCAACACAAGTGGGAACTGAACTCAAAGTGATGCCATTTATAAATGTGCATCGTGTTCTGAAAGGCCAACTTGCCTTAGAAAATCATTGTTTACTTATTTGGCCACTCCAGAAATAGAATAATGAAAGAAATGAGCTTGTCCATACTCTTAATATATTTTAAGCCAGTTTCCAACTTGGAATATACTCCTGTATGAAAAACAACACAAAATAAAAATCCTTTTGAGTACCTTTTGCTAAAGCTTCTTCTTTTACCCTGACCAGCAAAGGTGATTAAAAAAAATTCATTGGTCTCTTCAATTTACATTTTCTGTAAAACAGACAACTAATGTATAATTTGGGTTGCTGAGGTAGCTCAAGGAAAAATATTTCAATGGTCTCAATTATAACATACAGCATTTGCTTGAATTCTGCTTCACATCCTCTGCCTCCATTTTCTCCAGGGAAAAGGATTAAACAGTACAGTGTTACTCACTTCTAAACATGACTTTGTCCTTGGAAAAATTGCAGAGCATTGTGGTTAAACAGCACCCTTTCCAGACTAACACTGCTACAGCCTTTGCACTCTTTTCTGCAAACCCAGTCTGAAATAACTTGATGCCTGGCTTTCATAGGTGGTGATGGCATAATGCTCTTCTTGAGTGACCACATCTGTGTAACCCCTCAAGGGCTTTCAAGCTATACATGGATAGAACTGGAATTAGTAG
Organism: Scopus umbretta; assembly: GCA_013400535.1. NCBI lineage: Eukaryota > Metazoa > Chordata > Aves > Pelecaniformes > Scopidae > Scopus > Scopus umbretta. Next base: position 10,825 of record VZTL01043423.1, read on the forward strand.
CACCTCACAGATTATGCCTAAATGTCTTGCTTAAAAATAAAGCTTTTCTATAATAATGTAAAGAAATACGAATGTTGCTTTCCTACATGCTATTGTATTATTTTTACAGGAATCAGAGAAGCACTAAATGAAATGTTGTGTGGACCTTCCTTGGGAAAATGGAGTTTGCCTTTGAAGTGACCTATTTGGATAAGGAGATGCAAGGAGTGAGAAATACAGGTTTTGAAAAGAGCCATACAAGCAATTTGTATGGCTAGATATTTTACTATATGTATAAGCTGAGACCTTGCCAGCTTAACAATGCTACATATCTTCTAGCAATTTCTTCCCAAGGAACATCCCTCACCGTATTCATTCCTACTTTCAAAAGAAGTCTGATTTCCATCTATACCTTTTCTTATTAATGACTCATTTTAAAGCTGCCTGAACCAATTAACACCTATAGTATGTTTCTACAGTGGATCATCATAGAATGTCAGACTACCCTTTTGTAGTGTTCTGTGGCAGCCCATTCAAATGTCCCATTAATAGGAAGCAAAATGTTTGTTTAATTGTTTGTTTTCCTTCTCTACTGTATAGAGGCAGCACTTTCTGGCTAGAGAAGGTGAATATATAACTCTCAAATGCATCATGAACTGCTGTCAGAAAATTTATAACTCATGCTTCCTTATCTGCAAATAGCATGCTCCCATTATGGGATAGGTCAAGCATTCTTTCTGCCTAGATCACATTAGACTGCTTTTGAGAGCTGTCCTGGGGCTTAAGAAGCTCTTCCTGAAGGACTATTGTAAGGTAGTGGAAAGTTCAAAATATTAAAAAATACAAAGGAGGAAAAGACTTATGGACAAAATCTTCCTTCCGTTTAATCAATATACATGTAGAGAAATTCCACTGAAGCCAGAAAATTACTCTGGAATTATACCAGAAGAACTGTAAGCAAAATAAAACAAATAACGTTGGGAGAAAAGAACAGGAGAGAAAATATCATTCAACGCAATTGAAAGGAAAAGCTTCACAAGATAAAATATCACAAAAGGAAAACAGAACAATTGGGCTACTGTTTAGATAAAATAGCAACCAGCTAAATGATAAGCCTATCTACCTACAACTCATATGAAGATCTGTCACTAACATACAGCTCATATCTTAGTAGTTATGGCAGTCTTCAAAAGTTGAGAAACGTGAGCAAAATGTGCTGCAGTTATGTGTTATGTGCTCAACAAACGTGCTGATTTCATACGACTTCACTGCATGCTGTGGAGGCTTGTATTCAGAGTAACCTGACTCTCAGAGCACTGTATGGAGAGATTTTGCACCTCTGTGTTCAGACCTGCCCTCTCATGGCACGTGCTTAGAAAATTCATGCTATAAAGAATTTAAGGTAGTCATTATGACATAGACTCACAAAGTCAAAGGCATTTTGCTGCCTAACTCTCCCAAAAATTTGTAAAAGTGTGGTGGGTTGACCTTGGCTGGAAGCCAGGTGCCACCAGGCCACTCTGTCACTCCCCTCCTTAGCAGGGGGAGGGGAGGAGAATGAGATGAAAAAAAAAAGCCTTGTGCGTCGAGATAAGGACAGGGAGAGATCATTCACCAATTACCAGCAAAGGCATAACAGACACAACTTGGGGAAATTAGCTTAATTTATTACCAATCAAATGAGAGTAAGGTAGTGGAAAATAAAGCCAAATCTTAAAAACACAGTCCTCCCACCCCTCCCTTCTTCCCAGGCTTAACTTTACTTCTGATTTTCTCTACCTCTTCTCCCAGAGTGGCGCAGGGTGACAGGGAATGGGGGTTGTGGTCAGTTCGTCACGCACTGTCTCTGCTGCTCCTTCCTCCTCAGAGGGAGGACTCCTCTGTGGGAAGTTATCTAGCTGAGAAAGGACACGATTTGCTGGACAATCTTAACTTTTAGAGTTACTTCTGTCTTTGTACAGGAGCAGGCAGCCTTGATGTAAAATGCTTGTGGCTGCAAAAGGATAGCTGATAATGTAGAAAATAGCAACAACTACTGTGTATCAGTAGCTAATAGTGAAGGACACAGGAACAACTACTGTTCGTCAGCGGAGCAGAGATTAAAACAATAAATAGACTATTAAGAGCAATAAATGAACTATTGTAAAAGTTGTCTGCGTTAACAAATTATATAACTAATGAATAACTGCCCTGTATGCTTGCAACTCTATATAAACTGTGCTATTCAGAGCGATAAACGGATTCTGACTAATCACTCATATTGAGTTAGCGTCGTTTCTCCAGGCCGTGCCCCGTGACACTCCTCACACTTTTACCCTGCTCCAGCATGTGGCCCTTCCCATGGGAGACAGTCCTCCACTAACTGTTCCAATGTGGGTCCTTCCCACAGGCTGTAGTTCTTCATAAACTGCTCCAGCTTGGGTGCCCTCCATGGGATGCAGTCTTTCAGGAAAAGGCTGCTTCAGCATAGGTCCCCCACAGGATCACAAGTTCTGCCAGCAAACCTGCTGCAGCGTGGGGTCCTCTTTCCACAGGTCCACAGGTCTTGCCAGAAGCCTGCTCCAGCATGGGCTTCCTGCAGGATTACAGCCTCGTTCAGGCATCCACCTGCTCTGGCATGGGGTCCTCCGTGGGCTGCAGGTGGATATCTGCTCCACCATTAACCTCTATGGGCTAGAGAGACAGCCTGCCTCACCATGGTCTTCCCCATGGGCTGCAGGGGAATCTCTGCTCTGGTGCCTGGACCACCTCCTCCCGCTCCTTCTTCACTGACCTTGGTGTCTGCAGAGTTGTTTCTTTCACATATTCTCACTCCTCCCTCTGGCTGCAGTTGTGGAGGGGTTTGTTTTCCCCTTGTTAAATATGTTATCACAGAGACGCTACCACCATCACTGATGGGTTCAGCCTTGGCCAAGCAACAGGTCCATCTTGGAGCCAGCTGGCATTTGCTCTATTGGACATAGGGGAAGCTTCTAGCAACTTCTCACAGAAGCCACCCCTGTAGCCCCCCACTACCAAAACCTTGCCACACAAACTCAACACAAAAAGTTAAGATACTAAAATCTGTAAGAAGTTTGAGCCCAAGTCCCTGAATCAGCAGTGTGGTTACAGATCTGCCTGAGCAATTTTTGACCTATTTTTTCTGAATTGAAACATTGATAAAAAAATCGTCTTTAGTCTGTGTCCCAAATTACTGATTTAGCTTACTAATCAGTAACTTAGGGAATAACTGAGTAGTCAGGAGAGTATAAAAAATAATAATTCTCCACGAGGTGCCAGAAGGTGTCTGTCACTTATGCTAGGTGTCAGAGGTTATATCATAGTCAATGGAGAATTAAGCCATAAAAGTAATAAATCCTGGGGAGCTTTCAGTTAAATACAGGAATTATTTCAGATACTCTGAGGTATCTTGTCCTGCAGCTGCATCCAGCCCTGTCTCCAGCTGCTGCTCCAGAACGGTACAGGACATCTGTAACACTGTGACTTATCAGACGGCCTTATGCACATAGTGTCTGAAATGGTACAAGACAGCAGTATTTAAGCAAACAAATCCCATCTTAGTTGTTTATGCTCAGATGAGATTAATTGTTCTCTAATCTCCATTAATTGCATTGACTAAATCTCCACTGAATATAATGAAAGACCAGATAATATGCATGCTTGTGGCTGCCTACATCCAGACATGCAGTCCCACTGTCTTAATTTCATGATGAATTCTATTCTAGCTGACCATAGTGACATCTAGTTGAAAATATCATAACTCAGCATCAGCAGCTTCTTGGGTTGATAAATATTAAGTAATATTTGAGGAGCTTTGGTTATCTTTGAGTGGGAAGAATCTATACCTGTGAAGTATATTTATTATCCGAATTACTATCTGATTAAAAGTTCAGAGGCATAAACACTGAAACTTTAAAGTTTTGCTAACCCAGAGAGTAGGAAAGGAGAATACCATCATAACTAAATGATAATAATGGCAAGAAGATACAGAGCAACAGAGAGGAAATAGAAGAATAAAAAGATGAATGAAAAGAAAAAATGATGGTTGGGCAAAAACAATACAATAAGATTGATAAGCTCTTTGTGGGACCCTGGACAAAGTTCAGTTGCATCAATTCTTCATATCTCTTCTCACTTTTCCCACTTCGTCTTCATTAAGGACTAACTTCCTGAATACAATAAATTAGGCCTCATCACGCTCCCATTAAAGTGAGGAGCAAAATTTCCATTAATTTTAGTGGGCCAAGGGACAACTTTAAGTGTATGTTATTAAACAGATTGGTCTGTGGTTATATTGCAAAAAAAAAAAAAAGTTAGTATTCATGAAATCATACTAAAGTAGTTTCTGCTACAGTTTCTGCATTTTTGTCCCCTTTGAAATTCTGCTGTTGTTGGTTTTCCTTAGAAATTCAGTTGTTCCAAACTGTGTTTTGTTTTGTTTTGCTTCCTGCAGAATTAATCAAAATGTTCGATTGTTTGTTTCTAAGTAGAGCAGGCAAATATTGAAGGAAAGTACTCCAAGATTTGTTTTGTTAATATGAACAACATTACGTATTTGCTTCATTAAAAATGGTCAGCCAATAGTCAAAGATGCAGCTTGAAGAGATATTTCAAAGGCAACCCACAAAAATGAGAGAATTTATTAAACTATTTGATTTTTTTTTAAAGTATAAATATAACGGATACTTGTTGGTTATTTATTACGAAAGGGGAAAAAAAGAGGGTGAGGGATATATTGGGTACTTTATGTGATAAACAATTTGCTAGTTTCTTTAATGGAATGCAATTCTTTCTTTTTTTAACTGTCTGATAATAAATATCCCAAAGTGAAGGAATGACATGAACTTGAGATACGTTGATACAGAGTTCCTTTTTGCAGTAAGAGCCCTGTGTATCTACTATTTTCATGTCAGTTTGAAAAGACTACACTGCAATGTTTTCACCATATTGATGCTGCATTCTTGTATTGTGTAAAAACTGATTAGTGCAAACTTTGTGCTGGACAACTTCCAGAGCCAGGATGGATTTATTTCTCTCCCTTGTCTTCTGGAAAACTTGGGAAGGAACTTAGTGGAGAGGAGGAACTTCTCCAGAGTCATTGGAGACTGGCAAAGCTAGAAATGGGATACAATACAATTTGAGATGATCTGTTTTGTTCATACTTAGGTCATCAGATGCGGAGTAAGGAGCTACCTTTTGCGAGTTTGTAAACAGGAAGACTGGGTTTGAAATGAGGGGAAAAATTGGTCACCTGCTTCATAAGAAGGAGTATGTGACATGCTTATTTCCTCAAAAATTAGTTTAACTAATCCCTTCCCAGAGTAGAAAGATTCTGCTGATGAATTTGACCTTATCTTCCTCCTGGGAAGCTCATACTCTTTTATTGCAAGATTTATACTTACTAAACATCTTGTGGACATTTTTTGTCTGGGGATGTGAGGATGTGAAATGGATGTTCTGTGCACTCTCCTGAACCAGATGGACGTAATGACCCATGTGGCCTATTACTAATAACCAGGCTTTTTCCTGCTACAGAGGTAACGTTTGATCACATATACAAAACTTCATCAAGTGAAGCTATGAGGAAAGAACTGGGAATTCACACAGTAATTTTTGTTTATTTTGTCACACAATCTGTAAGTCTTTGCTTAAACTACACATTAGCAGAACTGTGGTTTGAACTGTGTTTTTTCTTTTGTGCAGCTGAGCAATGGGAAAAGACACGACACGCTTACAAAAGAGAAGGACAGAAATGAGTGGACAAGGACCCCAACAACTAAAAACTACAGCGTATTATGTAAGTTTGGGTTTTTAACTTTTTTTTTTTTTTTAACTTAAAACTATTTTGCAGTGATTGGAATACCTACTATAATATCCTCTATTCCTGAATTTCCTCAGGCATATAACTGCAATCGCTCTACATTCTTTATATACATTCAAACATTACTCTCCCTGGAGATTCCTGCAGGAAATATTCTTTTCTCTTTTTACTTCAGTCAAAATCATCAGCCATGGCATATTGATTACAGACATAAAAAAATAACTCTCCACAAACCTAAGTAAGCAGCAAAAAAAAGGTGAGAAGCATAGGAATATTTTGCTGGTATGCAATATTTACTGCTTCATAGGAAGTTCTCCAGAGAAGCAGACTAAAACCTTATGATGAAAGTCCTAGCATTTACTTTAGACTGTTCAGCAAGAAAGATTCCCTGCATGAAAGTAAGAAAATGTATAAAGTAAATTAAATATTAAGAAGTTAGTAAAGAATTATCAAAGCACTGTAAATAAACTTTCAAACTGAAAACAATTTAAAAAATGTGTGATTTACAGGTTGACGTATGAGCGCATTTAAAAATGTGACTGTGCTTTTATACACAATATTTAACAACAGTGAATCTATGTCTTCATAACTAGCCTTGGGAAATAATGTGATTGACATGGAAACACTGTTTGTCAAATCCTGTAGGACATCTCTAGCTAATGTCTAATCATCTCCACTGGTCAAAAACATACTGTCACAGTATCATCTGGCTAATAATTAGAAAGGTATCAAACAAAGAAATTCCAGTTTTAGGAGGCAGGCTTTAATTGGTTTTAAATATTCATATGTGAATATAGGTTTCTTCACCTTTATTCCTTGGACTTAACAGTTAACTATATTCAATCCAGTCTAAAGTTTCAAAGCCAGTATTTCTACAACCATTCTTTAGCTTCTTCATGAACTTTATGGCCAACACTTGAATTTTTTAACAGCATCTGCCTGGTTTGTTTGTTTTGGGTTTTTTTTTCATTTTTCATTTTTAATGAAGAAAGAATCCGGACAATCTATTAGGGATGGACATGGTGGAAGTTATCATGGCAGTGACAGTGGCAAGAGACAAGTCAGCAAAGAGAAAAATGCATCTTGCTGCAGAAAACTTCTGATCCTTGCCTGAGCTACCCAGATTTGGGGGTCTTCGCCTTGCTCTGTTTGAGCTTTGTTAGCAGTGAGTTCAGAAAGATGAAAATCCACTGCAGATTGCATAGGTGATTATCATGGGATTTAAGGATCCACTTTATGTAACACTCCTGTGGAAAAAAATAAAAAACCAGCAGAAGTCTTGGAGCATGGTAGCAAAAATAGTATTCTTTATTTAAATCTTTGGTGGTTTTAAATAATTTCTGTAATTCTTCCGGTGTTAGATCATATAGGATATTTCCATTAAAGGTTTTTTGACAGTGAAACACTTTTTTTTGTTTTGGCTTGGACAGTTGCTAGGACACTCCCTAAATTAGCTCTTCACCTGGTATTACACTTCATTCTGAGGGGTGGGTGACATGTTTTGTCAGCAAGTTCTTGTGTACTCCAAATCCCAGCACAGGAAACAATGAATTGTTACAATCCACAACACTTTCCAGTATCTGTCTCTGCCTCTGCGTTTAGATACCCCCATCTGGTTCAAACAAAACAGAGCCAAAAATATGTTCTCAGATTAATTTCTGTTATTTAGACATGAATACATATCACTCAGGGGCAGTGTACAAGGAAAATACTAAACAATAGGATTACAGCCTGTGGTCCCAATACACACCTTTTTTCTTCTTCCTGTTTCAACTCAGTGGAACACAAGTATTTAGATTCCCTATTATGAATTCTCAGCTATTTCCTAAAACAGATTCAGCTACAAAATCTAAATGTAAGACAAAACAATTGTATTTATACCAACACAGAAAAGGAAAGTTAATTAACTGCATCTTTACCAGCCCGTTATGAATTATCTTGCTTACTAAAGTGATTTACTCTTTCCATGCAGAAAAGGCAAAGCTACATCATGGAAGAGACAGAAAGTACATTGTGTGATCATTCACTTGCATGGGTTACTGACGTGATAGAACATGTGCAAGCATACTACATCACAAGATAGGATGAAGTGATTTCTTAAAACTGAAAAATGTGGCTGCTTTGCCTTCTTTAGTGAATATATATAAACACTAAGAAGTTTTGTTATTCAAACTCTCCAGATTCCTTGAGAATTTTAGTCTAACCTGGAAATCTCCAATGAACATGTTTTTTCTGTTTGAACTTCTCACATACGCACAAAGCACCATGGAATCTTTTGTTCTTGTTTTTTTAAGCACCTCCATTTCAGACTGGGAGCAGGATACATTTTGGACAGCGGCAAATATTGGGATAAAAATTATTATTTTACACTGCAAACTTCAAACAACTTGTAAAAAATCATGTTCATTCATAAAAATATTAACTACTGTATTCATCCATATGTGGTTTTTACTTGTAATGATTGTATCAAGGTTATAAAGTTAGTTTGTTTTGTAGCATTTGTGTATTATCAAGTTAATAATTTGTACAATCATTTGGGAAGATGATATTTTGACACTTGTAGTTAAGTCACTCGGTAAAGACCTTTGCAGTCATACATTAAATCCTGGTAGTAAATTATAATGTCTTCAGAAATACCAAGGAGTGGATCTGGGTCCTGAACCCATACAAGGAATGGTTTCTGGAAGCACTCGTTCCAGCACAGTGGGCCATGAAGATGACTCTCCTGATACCAGTACAACTTTGACATAAAACCATGCTTCTGCTAAGAGGGTGAAGTAAAGTTTACACAGTAACTAGGAGAACGGGCAAGAAATTTCTCAAATGAAAGGTAAAGGAGTCTTCTTTGACAGCCCGTCCATCTGAGAGTAACCACGAAACAATATCATGTAGCCAACAGCTGTGATTACTAAGCAAAATTTTAAAATACCACAAATAAGACTTGGGGAATACAAAATGAAGAAGATGTGTAAGAATCTCAAAATTCTGCATAAAGAACTTATGCTGACTATTCTGTGTAGCTATCTTATGCTCTGCAGGATGGCACAAAGTCATCTTAGTATGAAGTAGTCCTTAAAATAACTAAATCTATATTGCTTTGAATCTGGAATCACTAAAATTCAAAGCACATCAAAAAAACCAAGCTACTAAGTCTTGTAACTATTTACTGATTTATACCTTATAAACGCCACTTAGATTTTGGCCCAAAGAAACAAAATTGACTAGGAGGAACAGTTTATGAATATTTTGTTGGATAACATGTTTGGGATTTTTTTAAGTTATACATTGACTTCACGTTTTCTTTCCCCACCTCTTCAGTTGTCAAGTGTCTTTATGAGTTATAACCTTTCTACTTCTAGCCATGTGGATTATTTTACGTGATTGATTGTTGTAATTAGGCTGTCTAGTGAAGCAGTGGCAGTTCCTTGTGTTGCCAAGCAAGAGGGACCTCTGTGCTGAACTCTCACAGCCTGGGATGGCCAACAATGGACCTGCCATGGAGAAGCTGGGCCTGACCTCTGAGGAAGGTGGTGGACATGTCACTCAAAGAGCAGACCTGCTGACTGTGAGCAGAAAGCAGCTGCTCATGTGCCTCTAATAACTGGATGCAAACTGGTAGTTGCATAGGGCTGTATGTAAAGTGATGAGGTGAGATGTTTTGTGAATACAGAGATAGGCTATTCATTTGGAGCAGACTGGAGGGGACCATAACTCTGCATTGAGTTAAAAACTCATGGCTTTCTTATTACATCATTGCATAGAATATCTGTAGATATAAAAACACATTTTAAAATAAATTGAGCCTTGAGTTATTATCTTCTAGCCCCATGGCATTACCTTCTCTCATACCCCAATACTTCAAACAGATCCTTAACATTAAGATATATTCTGGTTAGGACCTCTCATGAGGTGGCTGGGTAGCAAAAGGGTTCTATTTAAAAGAGGTTCAAAAATTATAGCCAAAATGAGAATTAAGCCAGCTGAATAAAATATTTAAATGCGTGTATCTATGCCTTTTATATACTTGTACATAGATACATAAAAGGTTAACACTAAAAAATCTAGATTAGAAACTAAACTTCCATGTTAATAACCCTTCTCTTCATGCAATGTCTAGATGATCCTTCATGTTTAGTATCAGTCTTCACCCTGTTATGTAAGTTTTTCTTCTCTTCTTTGCTATACATTACAATATTTTTCTATATAAAATGATGACATACGTTCTTATATGGCCTGAGAATCTAAAACAATCCTAAATCTATGTATAAAACAAATATAAATAGCATTACCTTGGAAAAAAACGTAACCCCTGGTCATTTTGTTTTGTATGTCATTTAGATGTATTGTTTCAGTGGTTCTTAATTTTACCGGTCTTAATTTTTGTCATTACGAGCCATCACACAGGCAAATCAGAATAGGCTTGGTGGTTCTAAACAGCCAGCAGACACTAGCTGCACTCCTTGATGCACCAACCCAATTGAAAATGCAACCAAGTTGGAGAACTGGAGGTTAAAATAGAAGGAGGATGAGTGGACATGAGTCTCAGAAATTGTCTGGAAAAAGTCACTGGAAATATCTGAAGAATCCATGCAATCTTGATGAAATTCCTTTAAAATTGCACATATTGAAAAGAGATTAGAGTTGTTAAGGAACCAGACATTAAATATTTTTGGCTGATAAAATCTCAGGAAAAAAA
>VZTL01043425.1:1517-12398 GCA_013400535.1 Scopus umbretta
ACTGCTTTTCACTAAAAACCTAGCTAGGCAGCACTCCAAATAGAAACAATTCTATTTGGGATGCAAGTAATTCTTGGACCCTTGCAGTTCTCCATGCAGAGGTGGATTTTACCCAGAAAGTTATGATAAATGAGGGTTAATCATAAACAAAGAGATTAGTAAAAACCACCCTTTTATCATATAAATTTGATAACATGAAAGTTTTGCGTATTAGATCATTGTTCTGCAAATAGCATAGATTTTCAGGAACATATTTACAGTAAAAATTTCAGCTGGTATGACAGAATTTTTTTGCCAAAGACTTTTTATTTGCAAGGCTTCCTTGCCTAAATGAAAGTTATATAATGTGAAATAGTATATTTAGAAAAAGAAAGTATGTATACGTAACTGTGGCTGTTGCCAAGGCACTCTCTCCTTTTGGAAATTAAGTCCTGAAAATCAAACATAGCATTTGCAGAAATAAGGCCTACTCAAAAGGGTTGCTTTTGAAAGTTTGGTTCTGACTAAAACATAGATTATCCAAGCCACAATCAAGGAACAGAATTTCTTAGTTCCCTGTTTCATGGTCAGTTCTTCCAGATATATTTCTCATTGGGCAGTTTGCCAGCATGGGATAATTTTACCAGAAAATATTATTTCTCTTAGTAGCCAAATGAATCACTGAAAGAAAATTCATTGGCAAATGAGAAACATACCATCAGGCAACACAACAGCTACCCTGAACAACGGTGGGGAAGTGGCTGGCACAGCCAAGGTAAGAATCAAGAAAAAACATCAGAAAATATTCACAAGACTAGGGCAAAGCTTTTTCCAGATCTCTTGCTGGGGTGTACTTTACTGCAGTAGAGTACTCCATCAGGGACATGAGTCCCCTCCCTCTCATCCTTCTGTCAGAAGCTGTGGAACATCATGGGGCAGTATAGTAACTGTGGACCAATGCAGTAGACTGCGTTGCACATCCAATTGTAAATTATTTCCTTTGTATCTCAGCTAATCATGTCTATTAGGTTACTAAGCCCTTTCTGCTGATGGAGCAGTGTAAATGGGACATAATGGAAGAGAAAATTTAACCCCATAGCAGTAATGTTATACCTATGTCTCTGTATCCTGCTATAGTACTACAGACTGTATTTCTGGTTTATCTATTTTAAACAGTGGAGAATTTGGTACCTTTTATAAGAATAAGGCTTTATTTCTTTCATGATTTTTAACTGATTCCTCTCTGTTTCTCCTCAGTCATCTCATCCAGCCATATCTCATAATTCTGTAGCCACAGATTTGGTGAAATATTATTGCATATTTTTCCTACAGATTGCAGATAGACATGGTGTATTTGGGGCAAGTAAAATGTGAAATTATTGCTTAAGGAACTTAGAGCGGTGGTCCTACCATCAGGTATGTAGGTACAAATTTTTATACAAGAGAGGAGTCTGATTGCTTAGTCCTCACCATATAGGAGGGAAATACCTAAATTCAAAGCTGGAGGTTGGAACCAAAAGGACAATTCCAAAGCTAAAGCAAAGTCCTCTACTTTTCCTTTTTAATGGGTAATAGGGCTCATTGACTATTATTAGAAGTGATTTGGCACCTCAACATGCAATAGGCATAGAGTGAGATTTTTCAAAACCACTACATATCTAATTTACATTGACTGAATATCCTGTGAGACATCTAAATACCTCTGGACAACTGTACTGTGCCAATTCATAAAGCTCACTTATCTTCCTCTTTCTCACATTGTGCAAACTCCTGATTTTTACCATGTGGAACACTACAAATTCCTGTTCCCTTGATGAGGAAGCCAATTTTACATGTAAACAATTTTCAGCTATTATGGGAAACCTTTGTAAGCAATGCTTTCTCTTTCTTTTAATATTTGTTGCAGTTCTCTGCAGCCGTCCCACTGCTGAGCATGCAGATCAGATTCAGATCAAGACTGCAATGCAACAAGCTGAATTTCTTTACTGACCTTCAACTCTCTCCCTCTGTTGTGATATACAGCTTTCTGTTCTGCTAAGTGAAAGTCAAGAACAGGGGCCAAGTGAAAAGTAATTTTTTTCACTCTTTTGCAGAAACAACAAAAAGGTTGCCTCTTTATGTGAGAAATTCTTTTGCTCTTCTCTACTGGAGGCTGAATTGTTTATTGTATTGACTGCACATCATTTTGGGCTGGGTTTTAACAGATATGATCTGTATCAAGGATTGGGGGAGCTGTTTTGATACATTAAATACTTTTGCAATAATTTTTTTTTCTTTCTTTCTTTCTTCTTTTTTAAAACACTAAATCTCAGCATGACTGTATCCTGCAGTGGAAAATTACTACCCATTCAGAAATGTGCCTTGTTGCATTACGGTCATATATTTGAAGACTCAAAGCTCTATCTGCAGCACAAAGGCAGGCTCAACAAATGACTTAGCATCTTTGTTCCTTTATCACAACACTTTATGGCAGAATTTTCTACTTGTTGTAATATAGGTATTATATATATATAAGGTGTACTTGCAAAATTAGTATTTTTTGCTCTTTAGCTTATATAACAATTATGCATCTTCATTAAAATGGGATATTGCAGTTAATATCTATCTGAAATTGTTTCTAATAGCGTCTGAATTACTCTCTGAATGAATGAATGAATGTTTTTACAGCACCAGATGACAAAATTTACTGTGTCCCATCTCTCTATCGAAAAGGTTGCCTGGGACAACATTTAAAATAAGGTAATTTTTTAGACCAAATGCAGAGAGGCACATTCCTTGTCAGCTCTGTATGTAAGATGCAAAAGGTAAGAGGATCCAGCTACACCTACCCTTTTGGAGGGTTGATTGTTAAGAATTTCTCTCTCAATATGCACTTGGATCCACATTAGAAGCAGTCAGAGGCTTTTAAGGGGAGAAAATCTCAGGACAGTGTACAAAATCAGAGCCAGGGTCATGACCTTGACTATTGATCCAGCCTCTCTTATTTCCACAGCTTGCTGAGGCTTGTTCTTCGAACCTGCTGGTGTACATTAGAGCAGAAATCCATAACATGGCCATGTTCATCCAAGCACAGGAAGAAACTAAATTAAATGTTAAAAAACAATCTGAGGCTAGAGTTGGAGACAATTCATCATGATCCTAGACGTCAGGCAGGTAGGATGACCAAGAGTTCCTCAGCCAATAGACCCCAAACAGAATATGGAGGGACCTCACTGCCTCATTTGTCAGGTACAGAGCAGATAGTCAGAAAAACACTGAGGAAAAAAAAGTCTACCGAAGGTCAGTGTTTTAATTCCCAACCATGCACAAATATTCATCTTTTGGAATGCAACCTGTAATTGAGGTTTAGGAGAGAAAGGGAGGGAGATAAAAAATTACCTGACATTAATATATTAGCAGTCAAAATTAGAAGAAGATAAAACTTTTCATGGAAGAAATATACTAAATATTGAGTACAACTGAGTTCTTACCACTCTGGAACCCAACGTTAGGTGAGAGAATTTGACTACAGACTTCAATAACCTATTAAAATCAGCAGTCGGTCTCTTTTTCACTTTCAAAATTTAGCTCAGTGGAGTGCTAACCTTTTTTCTTGATGAAAGGTGTTTAAAGGTATATAATCTGTGATGCATAGAATGAACCCAGCATCTTTAATAAGAGAGAGATTCTGTAGGCTGGTTGAACTGTTTAGAAATTGCCCTTGGCTGCTTTGCAAGCTGATCTTATTTGTACTGGACACAGAACACATGTCCCTTCTATACCTATCCAAAATATGTAACCTAAAGAATACTTCTCAAATGGCAGTCTTCTCTTCTGGGAACTATAAAACTTACATACCTTGAAAGTGCTGTGCAAATATTATGATGATTGAAAATAGTCACAAACCCCACTGCAGTCCACACAGCTGCTGTTCTAATTTAGCTAACTGGTGAAAAGAAGAACTTGCCAGTTTTGTGAACATGAATTACATTTCCTGTTGTGGTTGAATTGTGTTCTCTCTCAAAACATTGATAAGCGAGTATCTCAGCTGAAAATAGTCTACTGCCCTTTAATTTTATTCCTAAGTTATGTTACACTATTTGTGCGTTATCAGCATGTGCTGTTAAACCTCATCATGCTGAATGCCAATCTGATGAAACATAATAAGACATAACATGGTTTGACAGCTAATATTTAAAGAAGAAATCTTATCTCTCACTATCTAAATAGCAAAGGGCTCCCATTCAGACACTTACAGATTCTTAGCGGATATCTTGAGAGCACAGTTAACCTGAGCTTTCTTGGAATGGTTCCCCAGTATAGACAGCAGCTTTGTACATGTGCAAGCTTAAAACAAAATGCACTTACAGATTGTTAAATTCACAGCGAATTATTTCTGAACTGCCTTTTTAATTTGTAGTACAATAAGCAAGATTATGTAGGAAATATAAGTGAACTGACGGAATTTTGTTCCCTAGACCTCTTTTATGAAATACTCTGCAATATCCAAATCAGAGAATGTATTTTAACAAGCCAATAAAAGCTGATGCAATTTCCAATTAACAAAAGTGGGAAAGATTTGATGTATCTTAGGTATAGGAGTTTCCTGAATGTAAATTCCTGGATGCTGTGCATTGCAAATTGCTCTGTTTTCCTGCCTGGCTCTTTCCAGTTACTCCAGGGTGATTATAATTCCATTTTCCTGCATTATAATTACTTGCCATTCACACAGGCTTAACAAAGTACTTGTCGGTCTAAATATTGACAGAAGATCTGTATTCTTCTCTTAAGGGTTTATGCTTTGCCATATTTTTCAAAAGTGTCTCAGTTTTGGGATTCTTGCTTTCATCCATCATTAGCCTGATTTTTACCACCACCAAAAACTAACATACAGTAATTTCAAAGTAAAGGAAAATTATGGATATCAGAGAAAAAATACCTTATGTTGAGCACTTGATACAGAAGCACCTCAGATTTCCTTATTTGGAGAGTTTAACTTGAATATATCTGTGTTTCATGATTAATTTTTTTCATTGTAAAACCCTTTGAAAGTAGTCAAGTTGAAAGGAACTTCAATACTAGTGAAAAGATCCGTCCACTTCTCAAAGTGTTTTTTTATTTTCTGAAAATATAGGATCAAATTTTTACCTGACACGATCAAGCATGTTGTGTCACATGTACATCTAGTGTCACTGAATTCCAGAAATACCCTGATCCAGACTGAATAAATAACTTGCATGTCAAGACTCTGTGATAATCTCTGTCCAGATGATAAGTTGTAGCAAGGGCAGTGCCCATCCAGAACATCACTCTGAAAGAAGAGATGTCAGCACGCTGCCTCCTTGCAATGCCTACTGCCCTCACCTCTGCTCACATCTGTCCTAGCCAGCATGCACACAAAAGTACCCAGCATCAGATAAACTTGAATCGTTTGAAAGAGTAGAAACAAAAAGCAAAGGCATTCTCAGTTCAACCAGGTAGGATCTGTTCCTGTGGCGGTTTTGTAGCATGCTATAAGAAAGGGGTGCTTCCCACTTGTGGTAATAATGCTCCATGGCTGTTCCCTGCCAGCCTTTACTCATCACAATATTTCACTTTCTAGTTTTTTAACAATCAAATAACATAGAACTCCACCAGCAGGGTCTGGGATATTCCATCAGGGAAATTCAGGCAAATTTGAACAAATTCAACAATGCTTTGAAATATTAATTTGCCATAGTACATTAGCAGCTTGAATCTCTGTAGGTGTTTGTGTTGTGTTAATGATGATTTCTATTTTTATATATTACTACTATATTTGACTGAGAAATAAGATGCAGGGTAAAGCAGAAATATGCCAGAAACTGTGGCTTTGAGAAACCACTGAATAGCACAAGCTAATAAACTCATACTTTTTAAAAAAATTAGAAACACATAAGTGTTTCTGAGAAACTTGATGGTATGTGCCAGCCCTAGACATAGGTTAGAGGGATAAAAACAACAATTGCACACGTCTGGCCATTTTGCACTGATTTTGCAGTTATTGTTAAACCATATAAATCTACATTTTAATAACCTTAATCTAGTGTTTATAACACTTTAATCCAAAAGATTTTGGAAAGTTTTCTACACCATCTTAGGGTATCTCCAGCTCTGCTTGCTCTGTGTGGCTGAATGTGATTCTACAGTTTATTTCACCCAATCCTGAAATAAGAAAATAATATGTGAATGACGCAGGCATTGGTTAGTTAAATACAAGCTGAACTCTCAAAACTAGATTGTATCTTTTGCCGCATCATATAAAGACTCTTGGACATTGTTATTTGATCACATGGATTTCTGACACACCATAAAAACATTTTCCCATTTCATTTGGAATTGGTATTCTTAACTTTTATACACTGTCAACATCTAAAAAAATAGATCTGAAAATAGTTTTGTGGTAGCGTAGTTAGAATGAAAGTCTCCAAGGACATGTTGTTTTAATTGTTTGCTTAACTTAGCTGTGAAATTTGAATCGCCTTTTTATCGCACTTGAGCCCACACTTCCTCTTCCAAGTACATCAGGCGCAGTTCCCTACTGCTTAGGTAACAGGGAAGAATGTATCTGATAATTTACTTCGCTGGATTCCTAGTATTTTATTTCTTGCATGAAGGAAAGTGACATCAGTATTTAGGTGTGCTGCATTAGAAGCAGAACAGGGTTTAAAAGTAAGATCTTAATTCACTGTGGTCTCTTTATGGACTACAATCCAGTAGAAGTCAATAATATTTTGCAGTGAAAAAAAATACCATCAAATGTAATGTTTGAATCTTCTTATATAGTACTGCACAGTTTTGATTGTCTTTTTTAAGACATCACAGAGGACTTAAAGGACCATGACAGATAAATGCAGTATTTAAAGCTACTCATGCATTCTTAATGGACAGCCTGTTAATTTGAGGTCTAGGTCATGAATTTGAATGCCATTCACTAAACACCTCTTTGTCAACAAAAGCTAGTTTTCCCTTAGGGTAAATTGTAACTCATTAATTGTAATTAAATTAAACATATGCGACAACTAGAAAACCCAGGGTGCATTCTGTGAGGAACATCAGTCTAGCAGTCCCATGGCTGAGTTCTGGGATGTTCAGGGGTTTTGCAAGTGAGAAGAAAATATAAGTCTGTAGTTTTAATAACAGGTTGAATAAAGAGGGCAAGTAGTAAATATCTTGCTCATTTAATAATTTTTATTAATTTTTCACTGGATATTAAATATAACAAAAATATTAACATTAAAAGTCAGTTGGGGTTTTTTGCATGTTTAAGCCAGTAGTCATGATACTCAAGGTATTTTGCATCCTGTCTATCAACCCTAAGAAGATACAACCAATTTTAAGCCTGTATTTATGTTTGTAGTACCAATTAAACTGTGTTAACAGCAGAGGCCTTTGTATTCAGAAGCTCTGTATAACCCATCCTCAGGTTCTAAGTTACATCAGTTTCGTTGTCAAAGATGAGTCCCTAATGGGCAATGGTCCACATCACAAAGCCATCATGTAATTGCCTCTATTTGGCATATTTGGCAGTTCCTATTAGGAGACGCCTGCGACTGAGCTAGTACACTGAAGCGTTACATCATTGCAGATTGGAGACAACAAAACAAGAATTGGGATGAAAAAGATATACTGGTTTGGACATTTTTTTTCAGTGAAAATGAGGAAACACTTTTTTATTCAGGAGATTTGCAGGCTTTTGCCACTTTTCTGCACACTGAAGATTTTTTTTTTTTTAATCTAAGTATTTGGCTTTCAAGTTTTTTAACATTTTTGTTTTTACAAAAACTATTTTTTTCTTTCCAATTAATTTGCTAAAATTGTTATAAATTCATTAAATGCTTCACACATTTGGGGGGGAAAGAATGTTTTTATTAGAATGTTTAGTCCACTTTCATGTGGAAAAATATAGTTGGTGGAGTATCAGTGTGCTAAAGTCTGATACACATGAGGAGAGAGAGAGCTATGGTGCATACAAATGCTGAAACTGCGTTTGTGATCTGAACAGTAAGTGGTTAACTTGAAGACTGAGGACATTCAGAAACAGTAGATAACTGACCTTGTATTTTTTGTTCAGCTGAGATATGTGCTTATAAAAATTCAGTTAACATGCTCTCTGCAGTTTCCTAGCTGCAACTCTATTGGGAGCACATGTCTCTATTTAAAACACGTGTGTTGTTTAGCATCGCTATTTGTATCAAAATCCCCATGGTGAATAGTCAAGTGACAAATATTAAAGTAGGGAACTGTGTATAAACAGGAGTGCTAGGCTCCTTTGAATGTGTTTGGAGAACGTTAAATGGAGTGTAGGGGGAAGATGTACCTCATGAAGGGGAAGATATACCTCACCTCTCCCCTTTGTTATTTACCGAGGAGAAATGTAATAATGTGTGTTATTAATGAACACCCCCGAATTGCAGATGTGTGAGCTCTACATGAAAACTAATCCATGAACTCCTGCATCAAAGGCTTCTTTCACGTTACTAACTTTACAGTCCAAGGATCTCTCTCACCTTCATCATTGACCTAGTTATGAGGAGAAGCAACAGATATATCATTTCCAAAGTTCTGACTCAAAAAGGCAGTTTGACTAACAGACTGCCAGCACTGTAAAAAGAGTTTGAATCTCTCCCTGCTGTACAAAATGCAAGCTACTGTGCAAGTGATAGGCAAGGGAAATGCAAACTCCCAAAGAAGGCTGCAAAGCAGAGAGAAACAGGAAGATAAGTATCAGGTTTGCTTTGTTCACTGGCATTAGAAACATAATCTTGAGAAAAAAGCCATTGCCTGGGAGCTAAGCAAGCCTTGATGCGAATGTTGGCTCTGTCACAACTTACTCCTGAGGTCTTGGAGTTAATAAACCTACCTACCACAGGGAGTTAATTTTTCCCACTTCAAGTTGCAATGTAGCAATGCTTAGATAATACAATAATGATGGCCACAAGAGTAGGAAAAATTTTATAGTTGACAAAGCTTTGTCCATCTTTCATTCAGCTCCTGTAATGGAGCTTGGCATGAACTGCTTTTTCTTCATACCTTCTGTTTTCTGCTTTCTTCCTTTGGATAGCTTTTCATGTCAAGAACCTTTCTGAGAACTAGCTGTTTAAGGTCTGGAAACCTCTGTTTTATTAATAGGTAAATGGAAGCTGAATGAGATGATATACATGCCAGGCTCAAAAACAACCTATGAAATTCTTTGCTGTGCCCTCTCTGTGGTGGATTCATCTTTACTTGTCTCTATCAGTGATCAGCGTCCTGTTGGCTCAAGTTTATCACCTGTTTTTCACATTATATTTGTGTGACTGAGTGATGATCAGGATGTGGCATACCTGGTTTTGCTTTCCAAGGTGTTATGGGCTCCTCCTCATAAAATGTGTTCTTGCTGTACACTGTTGAGTTGTGTGTTGTGTTCTTGAGTACACTGTTGCTTGCTTTGTTCTCTGTTTCCCAACCCCCACCCCCTTTGGTTTAGTACATATGATGAAAAATTGCTTTCTGAGTCCTGACATTCGTACACCCAGTCACTTCATCTCCTGCTGCCAAAACCCAAGAGGGAATGCCCCCTCCATTGCACTTCTTGTATTCTCTAACTAAATCCACAGTTTGGAAGCAGTGATTGGGAAGTTGTTAAGTGCCAATGCAATATATAGTGTGAGGCTTTGCCATGATGCTTGGCCTTGTCTGGAAGGCAGATAAATGTAGAAAATGCTCCTAATAGTTCAGCAGATACCACTCCTCTGTAGGCTGGTTGAACTGAAAGCTTTATAGTATATTCTGACCTTAGGTGGACGCAGCCTTGAAGCTGCCCATCTGTTTTCCCATACCTCATGGCTTACCTTAACATTTTGCACTGTGCCAATGGCCCTTGACCACAGCTCTTTATCTACCCAGATGGCCATAGACCACTCAATCACATTGGCCTTTGTTAGTGAAAATGACCTTTACTCATTAAAACATGTCATTCAATTGGGACACATTACAAAATTTAACTTTTGAGTCCCATTGGCTCTGTTTGTATTGATGTTGCAAAGAAAGAAAAAATACCTGACTGGTTTTAGCCTATCTCGTCATCTCAAGAAAACCCCTTCTTTACCTCTGCAAATACTAGACATCCCATGGCATGTATCATGCCATTTGTAATTATACCATGATGACAGTGATCACGGTTTTATCACTGTGGTCACAAGAAAATAATGGACATTCAGTAAGTGCAAACAAAATACCCCTTGCTGGCACCCTTTGATGGTCTGCTTGTGACCAGAATCTAAAGTCAGGAAGAACTGCAGTGGACTGATGAGGGAATGATCACAATGTCCTCCCATCATTCCAGCATAGCCAAAACTTCCCTGTCCTCCCAGACTGAGTGTGGGGAGGGGACAGCAATGCCACTGTTTCTGATATCATTTAATATTCTGTAAAATCTTCCACAGATGTGAAGAACAGGAAATCATGGTTAGAGCTAGTAAAAGAAAGCGGTTCACAGTGAGAGAAAGCACTGATGTAAGTAATACATCTTACTCACAGGTTGGTGTTAGCTTGCTTGGGGGTGTTGACTTTCTGGCTGTCTGGCTATATGATTGCCATTGTTAAGACCTGTCAACTGTTTGTGAGTTGATGAATTATGTGAGTGCTCTACTTCTCCATAAAATGAAGTTTTATGCAGATACATCAGTGCCATGGGAGATCATTGCTAGGCTGCT
Organism: Scopus umbretta; assembly: GCA_013400535.1. Lineage (NCBI taxonomy): Eukaryota > Metazoa > Chordata > Aves > Pelecaniformes > Scopidae > Scopus > Scopus umbretta. The sequence continues at coordinate 12,191 of VZTL01043425.1, forward strand.
CCTCCGGTGCAAGCGTCTCTTGTCCAAAACACCAGACCAGACATTGGTGAAAACACATTTCAGTTGGGAAAAAAAAATGTAGTAGGTGATTTCTATGGTTGTAATAAGTCTGAGAAGCTATTTGTAATCAACAGTATTAATATTTTCTTTCCTGTGTCAAGAATCGATGGCATATTTCTATGGTGGAGTGTGTGTGTGTATGTGTGTG
>VZTL01043432.1:879-36348 GCA_013400535.1 Scopus umbretta
GAAAAAAGAGGCACTATTTTGTTTTAACATTCTGCTACCTTTACAACCTCTTTGAAAAAAATGAGAAAAACAAAATCAAGCACTAGGCTAATTCTTACAGTCAAAGAGGCAATGCAGGTGTCTGAAATCACTTTGCTTTAGAAGAGCTCGAGAGTGCTGCAGTCATTATGCAAGTGAAAGGGAAGACGGAAGAAGCTGAAGCCATGACAATATCCATGGTGGACAAGTTTTACATTACACAGTGAAGTTTAAAGTAAGCTACAAACTTTAAATAGTCTCCTTCCCTTCAGCTCAGGAAGTTAACTTCAGCGTGAACAATATCAAACCTTAAATCCATCCCCAGTATGGTTCAGTCAGCTCCACCTCCCATGAAGACAGTTTCATAGATCCCAGGTCTTTCCTCAGGCATTTTATTATCTGAAGCCTATAAGGGTTATTCACCAGGCTCAAGTGCAGCTAAATGCATGAACACCCAGCTCAGCCTGCTGGCAGGGTGGGCAGCAGGGACTTTTGCAAGGTACAGAATGACAATCTCTCTCCTGGGACTATCCAATTCAAACTCCTACTCGGGCCATCTGAAAGGGGAAGAAAGTAATCTTCAAGGCCATTTCTGTTTTAGGCAGGTGATATATTAAAAAAAGATGCAAAAGCATCCAGGTGGTAGGGAGCAAAAAAAATGTATTTTTTTTTTTAGTAAAAGAATCTGTAAGCGTCACTTCATTAACAGAAGAATAGACTGGGACAGCTCCAAGGCAGAAAGGGATTGACACCCGGCAGAGCCACGCTGTGGGCTTGTTGTCCTGGAACCCATTTGACTCTCTGTATACCCTGTTTTTGCCTGCTGACAACCCAGGAGCATTCATGGTGTTTGGGACTTTCCCATTTCTCCCACCAGACAACCCCGTCTTCTCCCACATGGACACAATGCCCACAGCCCTTCTGCACTGTTGCCACAGGGGATCCCAGGTCACTTTTACAAGACCTATAAGATGGAGTTGAATGTGTCACCAAAACAAGCGTTTTCTTTCCCCCAGACAACAGCTCAGAAATTCCTGAAGAAGGTGAGAGACCTGCTTGTACACTAGCACACAGACTTTAAAACACAGCAGGTGCAGTGCTCCTGAGGACAAGGCATGTGTTGCCCACTTTTACCGGTGCATCATCCAGCCTTGCTGATAGGTGCCCATTACCACCCTCATTTTGGAGGCTGGTTATGATTTTGGACCAAACCCTTCCTCGGGCTCTCAGCACATCCCAGCTTCTCTCTGCCCCAGAAAGGCAAGGCTGTAGGGAAAAGTAATCTCTGTCATACCAGCTAATACAGTTAGAAGAAGGAACAGTATTTTTTGGATGACAAGCCCTTCTGAAAGCTCAGATCCACATGGCTAAAGGCTTGCCTTGTTTCTCCAGCAATATTAACTTAGCTAGCAGGAGACATTATTCCTCCTTACAAGTCTTACCTTGCTTCATTCCTGAGGCTAACTGCAGCAACATCAGCGATTCATAGAGAGCAACTTTCTTCCTGTTAATCACTTTCCTATCAGCTTCTACCCAGCTTAATCCCAAACAACCCTTCCCCGAAAAATCAACAGGACTTGTTTGCAAATCACCAAAGCTGGGTCACTCTGACAATAAAGCCAGTGCACCATGTGAAGCTGCTTTCTTTTAAGAATGGTAACATTTTAGGGGGACTCAACTGAGCCCCCTATCCTCCCACACAAGACCCAGTAGCCTCCTCTTCCTCATCAAAAAAGAATCTTATTTATTAATGCATAAAGTAGTGTGTTGGTCCTGAGGAGCATGTGCAGTTTCATCAAGTCTTCCTCCACTTTCATCTCCTCCAACTATTAGATTTCTCCCCAGACAGTCTCGCCATCCATCACAAAGAGATGTAAACACAGTCACAGAAACCTACCTGATTCCTCTGGCTTTACACCACTTCAGAGGAAATTTTACCTGCAGGTACTCACTGTGTGAGCACCAACTCACTTCTGCTGCCATATCAATGCAACATTCTTGTGGCCTGCTGGGAAGTCCTGCATTTTCAGATGCAGATGCCCAAAGCCAGATATCCTATCCTAGTTTTGCTACACCAGTATTTGCTCCCCACTCCTAACACACAACTGTCCTAGCACTTCACATCTGCCTTTGACTTCAAAGCAAACCAGGGCCACTCAAAACATCTTCAGACCAAGTCACTTATCCATATATCCACATTGCTTTATTCCTTATATCCCATCCCTTTGGAAACTGAGCACTAAAACAGACAGAAGAGTTTTGTTGTCATTCACCACTTAAAGATACATCAACGGCGAGCTCGGTGCTGTCACACACATGGTGAGTGCAAGCTCACAAACTGACAGCAAAGAAACACTGCAACAGTTTAAATTCTGGCTACTTTTCCATGTGATACAAAAGGAAAACAAAGTGAGGTGAGGAAAAAGTTTTCACTTCCCCGGGTGATAACAGTTGAATTACTTCAGTGCCAAGAAAATATTCCAGGGCAGACAGAAAGGAAGTTTTGCATGATACGTAGCAAAACACTTGCTGGTTACATAGAGACTTTTTTGCTTCCTGTGCTTTGCAGGCACATGAAAGCCCCCAAACACCCACCAAGCTCTGCAGAGCCCACCCTTTGACAGCAACCTCAAAGCTCATCCTATGAGCACCCTGCATGAATTTTTTTTTCCCCTGTGGATAAGGACTTCTCTAGTGCCCACAGGGCAGGTTGCACCGGAGCTGGGTTCATGCTCAGCACAAACCCTGGCAGCAGTTCAGCCCCTTCACCCAGAAAATTTCCCCCATGCCCAGGAGTTAGAGAGCATCCCCACACCACAGCATAGACTCACCACCAGGATCAGCGTCCCCAGGCACTCAGCCAGTGCTTGCCGGACTAATTTGTTTCTGATCCTCAGGTGCTGCTCAATAGTAGCAAGAACGTCCTTTTGCCTCCCCATCGCAGTACAGGTGCCCTTCAAGCAGTGTCAGGGGAAAAAGCAGCAGTGGACAAAGCCTCAGCAATGTTTCTTCCCCAGCAGAGCTGCCTTTGTTATAAATAAGTTCAGCAATGCCTGACACACCTCCTGGGTAACCACACCCCTTCCACCGTCTCTTCAAACCCAACTTTTTTTTCCTCCTTTTTAGCGTGAGACAGAGTGGGTGGTTTTCTTAATTTTCTTTATTGCTTGCATAAGTGAGCAAGGGATTCAGGCATTTCAGAAGAAGAAATTAAATGTGACGAAGATGTCCTGCTCAAACCCCTGCTGCTTTCATCACTTGCCATCTAAAACAGGCCATATCTGCCCTTCTCCAGCTTCAGCTGAGGTCCTAAAAGCTTCATGCATGGACTGAGCAGTGTCTTAACCCATTTGTGCGCAGTACCAAGTTTTCAGCCTTCTTTCCCTGCCAAATTCCTGCAGGATGACAAAGTGATGAGTACTCCTGTGCTGACCCAGAGGCCGCAGATGCTTTTGCAGAAAAATCATGGGGCAGGAGGGTTTGATCCCTCACACCTGTACTGTGGGCTGAGGCCAAGGCATCTCCTGACTCCAGCAACTACCAGCTGAAGCTGGTATCAAGAACCAAGACCAGACCTCTCTCCATGGATAGCTGCATCTGGGTCCAAACTCTTGTGTATTGTTACAGTTTCTCTCCCCCTCCCAGGGCTTTGGGAGAGCATTTCCAGCACAGTCCCCATGAAAACTGTGAAGTGGTGAGAGGTCCCAAGTGCAGAGCCAACCCCTCATCATAGGACCTTGACGAGGAGACCACTGACTCACTAATCCTTGCAGGAACCAATGCTTGCTGCATTTTGATCCTCACTAACATCCTGTACCACCCTGGGACAGTTCTATGGGATGGTCTGACTGAAAGCTGTCCCAGTCCATACCATCTGGGGTGAGGGCTGCTAACAGGACGCGTGCCACTTGTGGCATCTGGTTTCTGTTATGTGAGCAGTAAAAATTCCCTGGGCTCTTTGACTCACGGGGCCTTGATGCAGAGCAGCAGGGCTGAATTTGCAGGATTGAAGGGGACCCCTTTACTGGATTTCTTCCCCCATCTCCTCTGCAAAGACAGAGATGCTCAGCTTTTCCTCTTCCCCTTATTTCACCATCAACTTTCCTGTTGGAAAAGCAGAGCTTTTTAGCACAGTGGTGAATGGGCCTTTATTTCATACAGAAACTACAGCCAGCCCAAGGAGTAGAGTCAGGATTTTGGTTAGGAAAGCAATAACGTGAGGAATCAAATGCAGGGAAACACTTGGTCCAAACATAATTAAAGGGATAGGAAACATTCCTCATTAATTTGCACTCAGGACTGGTCTGGTATCATCAGCACCAACAGGGTCCTCTGAACTACAGCAAGCACTCTGTCAGTCCCATGCATGCTAGCTGCAGCTGGGGTTTGCAAACCAGCACTCAGGACACTTTTTTTTTTTAACCTTCTCTCCCACTTTCTCCACTTACCCTCTGGGGGTGCATCACCCAAGCTATGGAGGATCCACAGCCTGTCTTCTGCCTTACTTCCTCCTGCACTCCCCTCTCCTTTATACTGTGCTCTGTCCTTTTCACCCTTACTCTGTATCAAAACCATCGCAGCAAGAAATGAAGCCGTGTGTTGGGTTTTTGCCTTTTTGGCAGTTCCTAAGCTAAGGCCCATGGGCTGTTTTGCCGTTTGTTGAACCACCAGTGTGCAGATGCTGTGTTCTGTGGTGTAGGTTTATTGAGATTTATTTAGACTGGAACCTGAATCCTGTCCCATCCCTAGTGGTGGGGACAGGGCCATAATACCAGAGAGGCACAGGTGAGGAGCAAGAGGCATGGGGAGGTGTGACATTCTCCAGGTAGGTAGGTACATTTCTCCTGTCAGCAGCATCTGAGCCCCTCTGGCTACAAGTTCAGGATATAGACATTTGCTCACAACTGGTGAAGGGAGGGGAGATGTCTAGGCTCCCAGGTTGGTGGTAGAAGATGGTGGTAACACCAGCATCAAAGCTGGTGCTTGGAAAAGTCTAGACAGATACAAGCTGAAGGAGCTGGGGTGGGGGTGGGTGCTCTGACACAGCTCTATGATTGACTCACTGCCTGACCCTGAGCAAATCCTTCACCTTTCCACACCTCAGCTTCTTTGTCAGTAAACTGGGGAGAGTGACATTGGATTCCCTTCTCAGGGCGTTGTGAGGGTGAATCAGTGTAGCCCAAGATACAGTGACTTACAATGAGCAATAGGGACTTATGCAATTGCTTTCCCAACAGACAGCCATGTTATTATCTAGGAAGGAGCTTGGGGAAGGGACAGTGATGCAATGCTGGAAGAAGCAGAAGATCTTTTCAGAAGTGATAACTATTCAAAGTATGGGTAAGGGCTGAAAGACCCCATTCTGGAGCTTCTCTGTGCCAAAGCTGAAATTGCCCTGCCACACCATTCAGCTGGACTCCAAGGATACATGATCTAAGCACAATACCATTAAAGACATGTGTCAGCAGTAGCTTCCAAACAAGCCTATCTCCTGCAGTAACTGGTACACAGGGTACTGGTACACAGCCTGGTGGTTAGAAGTCATCCATGGGTCAGTAGACTTAAACAAGGAAGGATGTAGCAGTAAGACTAACAAAGTAGGACCTCAGAGCTGCTGGGCTGGGTGGACACAGTGATATGTCCATGCCTTTAGCATTGCCTTGCATGGACTTTCAAAGATGCTAGGTCACAGCACAAAGGCTTGAAAAAAGAAAATTTCCAAACCTCTCTCACAAAAAATCATGCCTGACCTCCTGGTGGTGATGCCAAAGCTACTGAAGCCCAAGCAAGGCACTTCTATTGGCAGTCAAGGCCTGATTCAAACATCTGGTGTTAAAGTGCCTAGAGTCAATTACCCCTATCAATCTGTACAGTGTCAAAAAATCAAGGCATGGGGAAGGGGGACAGTGTAACGCTTTTTGTGGAAACTGATGGTTGTCCAGAGGAATACTCAAAGGGAAAAAGGAAATCAGCTGATTTCCCAGCTCATCAGGGAAATCAAAGACAAAGCTCTTCTGTTATGCTCATTCCATAAATCTCAATCTTTTCTTCCAATATCTTCTGGGACACACAAATATGGGAGTAGCTAGGGATAAATGAAGATTTGAACCTGTGCCCCCTGACCCCCGTCCAACAGAGCACTTGTCTGTAATACTTGTCACTTTCTTATTCCATTCCTTTCCTTTACCTCCCACAGAACCATGCAACATGCCACAAGAAACTCACTGTGCTCAGGCTGTTATTTCTAGACATGATTCAAAACCAACACCCAGGTTCCAAGTTTGCTGTTTGCATTGCCACTTAATTCCCTCACTCCACGCTGGAGGAAAGACACAGGTGAAATTTTAAAGGAAGAACCTATCTTTGGCTCCTCCCCTTTAACTGCGTTCCTGCTGGCTCTCGTGACACAAAATAAACTCAGGCTCATAAACTCCTTGGCTTCTGCAGAGTGCTGAATCAACCTCCAGCAATGTAATTTTTCCTATTAAAAACCAAGTTTAACAAAGTAACCAGATTTTTCCTTAAGCAGATGAATGGATAAACCTGGACTGATGGGTTCCAACTCTTGTCCAAGCCAAATTGATTCACTCATCCCAGAATGCATGGTGCAATCCAATAAGAAGAGGAGCATGAATCACACAAATCTGTAATGAATCATTGCACTGATGGCTGGGTCACCTGGTGCAAAAGCCGTTATGCCAAGAGAGGTCACTGGGTCAAAGCATGACAGCATTTGTCCTCGTGAAATCTCCCTTTGGAAGATACCTCTGACCATCTCCTTCCCATGATCTACTTGACAGAGCAATATGGTGACATGTTCAGAAGATTTCATTAAAAATAAAAATTATAGCTTGCCTAGCAAGGTAGGGTAGGAAGTGAGTGGGTAGGAAGTTTATAAACTTTCAAAACGATTCTAGCTGGAGGGTTGAGTGCAGTGATTTCAACATCCTGCCTTGAATCTCCAGATTTCCAGAGCCAGGCGTTCATTTCATGTCTGGGTCTGCTTAGCCCTCCACCTTGAGTTAGAAAATTGCAGAAATTCCTCCAGGGAACAGAGGTAGTCTACATAGCTGAGGGCTGTTGATGGCATCTGTTTTGGAGAAACTTCAGGTGAAACTGCAATCCTAATTTAGGTTCCTCAGACATCTAAGAGAGGCCTGGAAGTTGGCAAACTGGATTTGGACTTTGAATTACAATGTAGTAATGGGAATAATATTTAAAATCCCTGAAAACAGCTCTTCATGAAGTCCACTGCTTAGGATCAAGTGGGGCAAAAGGTGACCCTGAACTGAGTCTGTACCTCTTATTCAGAAGTATCCCATGAGGTTGGATCCCCCAGAGTTATACTGGAGCATGGGCCCACCGCTTGTTCCCACTGGCAGTTCCTTGTCATCTCTGATTTCCTCCTCATCACAAAGCTGGTCCCAGTTTACAGAAATAAACATCATTCATCACATGCCATTCCTGTAGAGAAGTCATTTTCCAGTATAAGCAGTTGCATACCAGAATAACTACTGTACATTGGAAAAGCACCAATTGCTCCAGAAGGAAGCTTTTTAATAACACATCTGAAAGGAAAGCTATTACAAACAGCTCTCCTGAAATGGGGTTTTGGCAGGAGCTTCTCCCATAAACTGTTCTGTATAGACAGTTGTTCTTCTTAGCCAGTCCTGATTTGGAGGCACTGCTACTGCTGCACACCACAGCAAGAGTGTTGGCAGAAAACACAGAAATGAGGTGAAACTCTACCGGCCCAAAGTGTGAGTCAGGAGCAATGACAAGAACTTTTCCTACTAGGTGAGGACATGTCCAGGAATGGAAAGTGTGCCTCTCCAACCTAATCACAGGTAGTCCCAGCACAGATGTCCTTGAGCACAGAAGTGATCACTTTAAGAGCAAAAAACACCTAGATGTCATTTTAGATGCCTACTCCACGTGATCACTTTAGAAGCATTTCTTTGTTTGTTGTAAAGGAAGCCTAAAACAATTAGGCCAGATGGAGACAGCTACACATACTTAGTGTAACGCACCACAGTCTCTAAGGAGGTGCAGACCACAAAATGCAAAGGTGTTTGTACCATAGATGGGGTGAGGTATTTGCAAGAAGAGCAGGGAAGTCTTAATACTATTCCACAGCTCACAGCAATGATTCTCTCTGCAATACCACATGAATTTCAGATCACCCATGCTCAAGAAAGTCAAACTGAAAGTGGAAGAGGTGCAAAGAAATATCAAAAGGACAAGCAGGCGAATGGAGTCCCTCCATTCCAGTATGCGACAAAAGTGCTCAGATAAGATAATGCAGTGAACCCAAGGCCAAGTTGGGACATACTGCTGTCAATAAGTACATCAGGAAGCAAAAGAACTGTTTGTGTTGGCATCAGTGCAACTAGGGATGAACCAGCTGTGGATAGTTTTGGGCTGCAGAGTAGAAACCATAAGAACATGGATGTTCCATATATATTTTCCAGTTCTAGGAAGATGTTTTCCTTTCCCAGAAGATGCAAAGGTAGAAAGAATGAGAGGGTTAAATCTGAAAGGAGGTATGGAGTTCCCTGAAATAGTTAACTCTTTTTCCCTGATTTCTGTACCCTAACCCAATTCTGTGCCCCCAAGTCTTGCTTGCCCTTATATGGTCTCACTAACCTGAACCCTCAGAGAAAAGAATTGGGCTTCTGAACTGCAAAAGCACTTTTGGAGAAAACTGCACTCTCTGCCTCTTGTGACTTCAGGACTGTCAAATGCTGGATCCTCCTGGATGGTCCCTAAATCCGACTCTGCAAATGCAAAGAGAGCTTGCCTACACTTGTTGCAAATGAGAACAGTCTGCTGTCCTCTTTGGGACATTCGTTCCTTCAGCTGACTTTAAATCAACCTGAATCCTGGGGGAATTTCCATACTGGCCTATTTTTTGTTTTCCACTGGGTAGTTTAAGTATTAAACATCATCCTTAAGCAAACAGGCATTAAGGAACTGCATTGTAATGGGCATTTCTGAGATTCCATAATGCAACGGGGATTTGGCATGGACAAGCCACCTGAGACAAATGCCCGCGGCTGTGGAGATAACAGGGCTGTAAACAGAAGGGCTGGGCTGTGCAGTGGATGCAACACCCAAAGTCTGAAGAGACGTAAGCACCCACCTCCGAATTCACCAAGAGAGTCCCTCTCCCAAAAAGAAGGACAATGTCCTTTACCTGACAGGTCCTGCGTAGACAGACATCAGCAGGCGTGGGACATCCACTGGTCTTGGGCAGTAGCTTTTAAACTGGTTCTGGAGGCTTCAGTGAAGGCTTGATCTCATGGGTGGAGACAAGCAAAGAACTTGAATGCTGTTCTGATGACAGCCACTGTCTTCCACTTCCTCCTCTCAGATGGAGTTACATTGGTTGATTGGCCCTATGGCTGACCTGGAATATCCAAGGGTAAAGAGCCAGCATTTCCTTAGAAAAATGTCCTGGCCTCTTTTTCTTGGCCTGCCCAGAAGAAACAAAAGTGGGGATTTACACACTGAAAGCCCTAAGAAGAGTCAGCAAAAGTAGATGCCAAAACAGAATGTAGGAGATATTCAGAATTTCAGTCCTCAACCAGGAACACTGAAACAGGGTTAATCCTGTGCCCAGGAATATATCCACCAGTTCCTGTGTGTGGACACAGGAAATGCAAGCCTACTATGCTTCATGACCCAAGGCATGGATGGGTTTTGTCTTGAGAAACCCACTGTCCCATCAAAGTGGTTTGTGAAAGCAGAGGGGAAGACATGGCAGGGGCAAACTCTGCCCAGACAGGCAGCCCAGCTCAGACCTGCCTGATCTCCCTGTACCCCTTACATCTGAGGGAAGAGCCAGGTGCTCAGAACAGCCAGCCCAAAAGCCACAGGAGCTGCCTGACCTGGCACAGGATGGGGGTCCAGGGATCAGAAACCGGTGGATGGGAATAGATGCTTTCCCATGAGTCACCAGTGCATTTGTAGCCAGCATGGGCAGCACCTCCCAGTTCCATTCACCTCCTCCTGAGGTCAGACACCCCTTTTCCCTTAGGCAAGGAAACCCACAGCCCTGCTGGCTGCCAGCGCCTGGTGAGGGCAGGATGAGATCTGAAAGTAGAACCAGGTGGAGGCAAGCACAGAGTGTACCAAAGGGACAAACAAGATGTCCTCACCCTCACCCAGCCCTTGAGTCTCTCTCCCTTCTGGGATGCAGAGGGGATGGAGCCCATCATCCTTGCAGCCCCACATCTCCTGACTCCAGCCTTCCCAGAAAATCCCAGTAGTGGGGTCCCATCTGCACCACAGCTCCTGTTCACTTCCAGACAGAAGAAGAAGGAGCAACAGGAAGGTGACAAGAGCAGTAGTGGGTCAGGGAGCTGAAAAAAACAGAGGGGAGGAGATGCTACCCCTCCCCAGGCTGGCAGCAGCCCCGAGTCTCCCCATCACAGGCACTTTGCTGCACTGTGTGTTTTCTGGAGTGGTAGGAGCAGGGCAATTCTGCCAAGGTACCAAAATGCCTGCCATGAAGCAAAATATCTTGCCAAACACCTTGCTTGGGAAACCATTTCCCAGCAAAATCTGTCAATGGAAGTCTGTTGTGTGTGGCTGGGACTTCCCAGGCAGGAGCTCTGGATCCTCTGGGGAACAGCCAGCATCTCTCCTGCTTTGCCTGTTAACCTACACACTGATGTAGCCATTCTTCAGCTCCAGGCTGGGGGTATGAAACCCCCCATCCACTACAGGGAGGTGCAGGTGACAGGTCTTTGATGTCTACCCCTGTTTCCTGAGCCTACTGCTCAGACATCACACCCACCCCTCCTGCCACCACATCCTGCAGGAAGCCCACGGAGACCTGAATCAGACTTGAGTTGGACAACTGGAGTCAGCAAATTGGATGTGTATTACTGAATGGCAAGATAAGATCACTTACACTCATCCCACTTGTGGCTTGGGGAGTATCTATTGCAGGCACGCAGCTGGGGCATCCGCTCAGCCTTGCAAAACCCTTAAAAACAGGCACCAACCCTGGATCCACACATGGTCTCCCACCCCTCCCACACTGAATACACTCAGCTGGCAGAAATTATAACGCATGGAAGGAGGGAGTGGTGCTTGGCATGGCCACCACACTGCTCATTCATCCCTCCACCCAGCACGCCAAGACAGCAACAACAAGGGAAGTGTGGAGGGCAGAGAAAACCTTATGAGATACCCCAGTGTGGACCACTGGGGAAGAGTAAGACATGCTAGTCATTTGTGGGAGGTTTCTATAAAGGCATGTGCCAGGAAGACTTGGTCCTGACTGTTGCCAGAGAAATGATGGGAAATCTGAACTCAAGGCTATTAACCTATATAGGAAACTTCTTGCCTTGCTTCTTCTCTAGGAGAGCAAAGGTCTGTGTGAGGGGGAAGAGAGGCAGCAGTCTTCTCCAGGTGGGGTTTGCCATTCCAGCACTTCTTAGATCCTCAAGAGGCAGGAGCTGTGCCACCTGTATGCCTGCTGCTGGAACAGGTGGCTTTGCAGCGTGAAGCAGAGCACCCTGCAGCTCTTCCAGTGGGCATCCCTGGTGCCCTGTGGACACACCCTGAGGTGTAAGAGTGGTAGCTGAGCTCAGCAGACATCGTGGCACGAGCTATCCAGAGTCAGCTCATGCAGAGAGCCAGCAAACACTGCTGGGTTTTCAGCCAAGGGACATGGCCTCTGAGTAGCCCAGAAAGGATCCAGACCCAGGGCATGCAAGAGGGCAAAGCTGTAGCAGAGAAAATCACCTTGGTGGTGGTGGGACCTGCTTCTGGGACTACAGCACTTTGTTGCTGTGTCTTATATTGTTCCCAGGAGCAGCCACAGCAGCCCATCTTGGCTCCTTCAGAAAGGGGCCAAGACTCTTTCTTGGCTTCAGTCAAGAGACAAGAGGTCTGCAGCAGTATGTACCCACATATAACCCATGCTGTCCATGATGGAGAGGTGAGGTACCCCTCATATCAGACATATCTTTCAGAAAGACATCAAGTGTTGGATAAAAACTCATGTTTTAGAGGTGACACCCAGCCTTTACAGCAGCGGCGTCCTGGGAGGGAGGTGCAGGCTAAACAGCCTGTTGGGTTACTTCAGGTTGGACCTTCAAGTTAAACCCTGCTGACAGCAGCCCAGGAACAAGGGCCAATTGCTAGTAACTCTTCCCAAGGCCCAGTATCTAGAAAGGAAAAGAAAATTTTTGCTCACTGAAAAGGAGTTTCGTCAGAGGCCAGGGAGGAAAGCTGCTCCCTTGAGACCAGCCCCGATAGTTTTCTGATCGTTACCATTTACTGTAAGGTGCTTCGGTGACGATTCTGGAATGTGCAGTGCCCTGAGGATGACTCTGGGCCAAGAAACTCTAAACCAGCTCAAGGCCCTCCACAGTAAATGATCACATCTGTCATTATTACCTCCAGCTGCTGGAGCTGTTGAACTCAGGTCACTGCTCTGTCTTTCATCACCATTGTTTCTGCTGCTTGGTAAACAGGCAACTTTCCATCCTTGTGCCTGGGACAATGCATCATTCAATGGATGTGCTCCAAACCAACACCTTAAGGTTGTTGTTAACTTATATAACAAGAAACGCTGGGCTAAATCCTTCCTGTGTGTAAACTGGGATGTCTTCGGCTTTCAGCAGTAGAGAATTTGGCCCCTAAAACTTGGTTGCCCTGGGTCTCGGGATGCTCACCTGCTTGTGCTCTGCACCATCAGCATGTGACTAACACTACAGGTGGTTTAAGGCATGTCTGGGCTCTGCCCTAGCATGTGTAGGAGCCCTGGTCACTGCCTGGGATTATACTTCAGGTATTCCCTCTGTTCATGGGAAAGAAGATGGAGGAAAGCAGAGACACTATGAGTGTACCAAGGCTGAGTTTCACTGGCTCCAAATTTTAGCTGCAATAAAGTTCAAAGAGACCTGCTCAGGAGTCTGTGTGGACATAAGATGCACTTCTTAGTGCTGGGATTTCCAACAATAGTGATGTTCTGGTTCTGCATCACCATTCCCCACCATGACTGCCAATGCCATTGGGGTATAATTGCAAGAGCTGGCTAGCCAGTACAGAGTCCTGTCGTCCTGGGACTTGCCTGGCCACCTGGACCAGTTTTGAAAGGCCATAGCTATGAAAATGTTGTCACTGCAATGTCTGACCTCCTTGCTAACATTGCTTGTGTAGTAGATATACACTAGATGGAGGCTTTCTGGAGAGTGCAACAGAGGAGGGGAAGGGACCCTTGCATAACAGCAGATCAGCAGGAGAGGACTATCTGCACCCAGCCCTGACCAGTGCACGGCTGTGGGGTTTCAGGAGTTTTTTGCTGTTCTGAAGGATGTTAAAAAGTTAAAGGCAGTGAAGACAACACCAGGAAATTCACCCAAGGGCCAAAGCAAATACCCTTTGCAGGGAGAAGCTGAGAGTTCAGCACGTTCAGCGTTTCAGAGAGAAGATGGAGAGGCAACTTGATTACAGGGTACAAATACCTCTGTGGGGAGAAAAATATAAGGTCTTTAATTTCCAGGAGAAAGGCATGTCAAGCCAAATGGCTTTTAGCCTTAAGCCAGACAAATACAAATGAGAAGCCGAGGCACAGAGATTCTTACTTCCCCAGCGCAGTGCTGGCTATCCTGGGGCAAGCAGGCTGGTGGGCTTGGCAGGAGGGTGTCTCCTGGGGAGAGGGAAGACGCCAGTGCAAAGAGCTGAAAGATTTTTCTAGCTGCCCATTGGCTCCAGGTGATCCTGCTCCAGAGCATGCTCTGTCTTGTCCCCTTCAGAAGGAGCATACATTTCAATGGAAAGAGAGAAACACGAGCAGAAGTCATTTGCTAGCTTGAGGCTCAGCCGGGCTGAGCCTGTGCTGCACTAGTCATGTTGTGTGGCATCCTTGAGCTCCAGGGATCCGGAGCCAAGCTAGAATAATTAATTGTGCAACACATTTATGACCGAGAAACCTGCCTCTCCTCCCTTATATAATGGCAGCGCCTGCAGGCGAATCATCTCTTGCTGACTACGGAGCTGCATGGCACAGAGAAGCCTCTCAAGGGGGGGTCAGGCACTGCCCCAGCACAGGCCATGGACACCCTCTGGTTCCCCTGCGTGAATGACAGGATTTATTTGCAGGGCCATGCACTTGGATAAGAGACACTTCTCTGATCCCACAGAGGGATGACAAATGTGCTTAAACACCCCATCCAAGCCCAAAACAAGAATTTCAACCAACCCAGCAGGTCTAGCTGATTTTTCTCCTCATGCCCTCCATTGCAGGCTCCTACAGTCATCTTCAATTCGTCCTCCCTTCCCTTTTTACACCACACATGTGCCACGGGACACGGCCAGACTGTCAACATCAGGAGGATGCAGCCACGCAAACACAACCCCCTCACACTCCTCGAGGCACAGCCGGTGCCCAGTGCTGGCATGCACGTACCTGGCACACAAGTCGCACCAGGTGCTGCCCTCCTCCTCCTCCGCTGCCTGGGCACACATGTTGCAGGGCTGCTGGCCTCCCTGCCCTGAGCAGGCAGGGGTAGGGTAGGAGGAATGCCCGGGGCAGGGCAGGGAGAAGTGGGTGTCCTGCCTGCAGCAGTGGGAGCCAAGCTATGCCTGCATGGCAAGGGTGGGAGTTGGATGCACTGGGTTCTTGCGTGCCACGGTGGGTAGCCTGGCTGGCATGGGCAGTGGAGGAACCTGTTGCAGAGCAAGCACTTTTGGGCAAAGGGGCTAGGAGTGTTTTTGCCTGTGAGGCCCAAACATCTGCCTGCACAAGCACTTCTGCTGTGCCTTATCAGCACAACCTGTTGCTCCATTCCCAAGCTGGCCTGTAGCATTGCCAAACAGGCACTGCTGGGGGTTGAATGTTTTCTGCCTTGCTTGTTTGCCTCAAGCATATATATACACCTCTCCATGCCAAGACAATTTCAAGCACTTCCAAAAGTAGACTAGTAACAAATCTATGATTTTGCCCATCTTAAAATCATACTCGTAAAAGTCTTGCTGACCTTGTCATGTATCTGGGACTTGAGATATATTTGGGAGGCAGGGATGTAAGCAAATGCTTTTGCCTAGTGGTGAAAAAATCCACCCCAGTGTGATCCACGTGCAGCTCAGAGGACCTCAGCAGGGACTTGGCAGATTTTTGTTTATGATACTCCCCCAGAAATTTTGAAACTCATCCACCTCATTTCTGAAAATTTCTGCAGCTCCTAGAGAGGACAAGACCACTCATCACACCATCCTCACAGAGGAAATGGATCTGCTCCCTTGGGCTGGCAGCTCCTCATGGCTCCATGGCAGAAGGTGGACACCAGGGATGAAAAACAGGGACTGACAACTTTCCCTGACTGTGCTTTTCTCTGTGAGATGGTGTCTAGGAGGAAGGAGGATTATCTGAAAGGTAACAAACCCAGATTGGGGTGGAGGAGCAAGTACACCATGAAATGAACACTAGTGACAACAAGACTGGGAAGGTGGAGGGAAGCTCTGGGATTTAGACAGGGAGACCAAGCAAGGAGATGGAAAGGAAAGGGATGGGGATTGGGATGGTGTTTGGGATGTGATGCCAGGGAAAGCCTTTCTTGCAGAGACCACCTTATGGTTCCCCAGAGAGAAACCAAGACAGACAAGAAAGTGGTGGAACCCAGAGGTGGCTGGACCAGCTGACATGGACTGCCAGCCTGTGGAGGGCATGGGAAGGGAGGGGAGGCAGAAGGGAGAGACCTGGCACTGGGGACACAGCATCTGCAACAGGGGCCAGGAAGGAGGCATGCGTACAGCTGATAAGGGACTCTGGAGAAACAGCAGAGGTACTGGGACGAGCAGGCTGTACACAGAGGTACTTTAAACCAGGAGATTAAACTGGGAGTTGAGGCTTAGCAGATACAGAGTCTGAGGTTAAGAAAAGTTGGGGAGGCGTGTCTCTGCACAAGGGCAAAAAAGAAGGGAACAGGCACTAATTTAGGGCTCAAGGGGCTGAAAGCCTTGAATTAGGCAGGGGAACATGGAAGAGAGCAAAAAGACTGGGACAGATGGGAGGTGATGCTCCAAAAAGGAATGAATCCAGGGAAACAAGCACGTATCAACCACAACAGGATTTGCTGCTGAGCCCCAAGAGAACTGTGAGTCTCACCCTGTCTTCTGCTGTCAGCAAATACTCATGAAGACCTCCAGGCAAAACATGTTTCAACCCCACTTCATAACAACACCAGGGCCTCCTACCAACCAGTCATCCTGGGCTTTCTCTGCTCCATTGGAAGGAGGAGGGGTGTAATGAGTCATGAGGACTGAGTAAGACCTGAGTTTTGATCAGTTGGGTGGGTTTTTTAATCACAGAGAACTGCTGCAGACATATGCATTAAAAGAAGTTTGTTAAGCCTTTAAAGTCCAGCCCTCCACTAAGAAGAGCCAGCCTGAAGTTCACCCACAGAGAATTGGTTTTAAATAAACCCTTTGGATTTGCACATGAGAATATACTCCCCACTGTGTTTCCGTCCTTTAGGGTGCACAACGGGCAGTGCTCAACTGATGATCAGTTCCTGCATTTTCTGTTTTCCTTTTGCTGCTTCGTGCTTGTCTTCAAATGATTCAACACTAATCCAAAGGACCATCATCACCTTGGCTTTCCCAGGTCAGTCACCACCCTCTAGCTGGAGCAGTTCATTCAGGTCCCTTCACTCCTTGGGATGGGAGTGTGGGAGAGAGGCGTTACCCCCTCTTCAGCTAGGGACAGAATAAAATCTTGTAGGTCCCCCATTTGATGCTCCCCATGTCTATTTTATCAGATCACCCAGTGCTATGCATTCAAGCCCAGCTCACATTGATGTCCAGCATTGTACACTGACAGTGAGACCATTAAGATAAAAAGCTGTCTATTTAACCCTCTTGGGGTGGGTTAATTGCCTAAATCACTGGTGAGCAAGTTTAACACTTGGAGAAGACACTGCTTGCCTGTAGCAGGTACATTCTGTGGCATACAAGTCTCTCTGTCTGAGATTGCCAACATGTACAGGAGTTCCCAGAGAAGAAAGCAGATCCATCCAGTTCCTGTGTGCACTCAGCTACAAAGTGTGGTGATACTCAGCTGCCCCTGATCTTCTCTCACCATTGTCATGCGGACCTCCTCTAGCTGGGCAAGCCATATACACAAGCAAGTAATGAAGTCCAATCAGTTGGAATTAAAGAAAACCAGGACCACAACTGACAGTCTTGGGGGACCAATGTCTGGCTTGTTGGTGTTAAATCCTCCTGATGACATTAATTTCAATAGAGCCAACACTGGAGTGAGGAGAATACTGGAGGGGAGACTCAGTATGGAATGAGCCTTAGGGATGATTATGGGATGACTGAGAGCTCTGAGGGGAACAGTAGATCCTGCAGTGACCCTGTTCCTGATGGACAGGGGTAGCATCATCAGGCAGATAGAGTTCTTTTCCAAAGCTCCTAAAGAACTTAGGCCCAGGAGTGGCAGATAAATATAGGAACTGGGCTCAGCAAAGCACTTAAGACTTCTCACCCAGAGAATTTCGAAGATTTTACAGAGGCTGCTCACATCACCTTATTCAGCATCTGAGATAGGGCTATGGCCCTAGAGAAACAGACTTGGATGTTGTGAAACACATGCTAGACATGCACTGACAACACGAGCCATTAAACTGGACATCTGGGGTACAATTTAGTTATCTAAAACTAGGTGGCTCTGAGGTGCCCTGAGGTACCTAAACCAATTGGCAGATCTGACATGGGACCCTCAGGAGAGCCTTCTCCTTCCAAAGAGCAGCCAGAGGTCAGGAAGGATATCCAGGTCATCTCAAAGAGTCCTGAACATCTACATTTAGGCAACTAACTCAAGCCCCAGATGTGAGACATTGGTGTAAGTTTATAAATCCCACACAATGTCTAGACACATCTTCCTTGACCCAAATGCTTTGATGTATGTCTGGTCCTTCTGCTGGCCATTATGCATTTTTGCAAGGACTTTGACTCCTAAGTCATTTGGATGGTTTGGCAAATATTGTCTCTGGGCAACTGAAAAAATGTTTCTAAGGTATCAGGCCAGATCCAGCCAAAGTCTAGACACACCACACTGTTTTGGGTCTGTTGGCTATCTAACTCACCTGCTGCATGTCTACCTCACCTGCTGCACAGGGGTCTTGGCTATTTGCAAAGTATCAAACAGCAGCAAAAGTAGGAAGAGCCAAGGCTCCAAGAGACAAGCACAACCTGGCAGGAATCGAGGGCTTGGTTAAACCCATGGGGCCCTGTACTGAACATCGGGGGGCAGGATTTTGCCCTCCACATTCTAGCCCCAGCTTTGCCTTTGGTGTCATCAGGGCTGCAGCAGATTTTGAGAAGCACCAAGGCACTGCAATCCCTTCTGACAGGAGTTCAACCTGCCTGATCCTGGTATTTCTTTCTGCCTCAGTTTCCCCTTCTGCACAATAAAACCTTATCTACCTCATGTGGGCTATGCAATGATGACTAATTAATGTTAATTAAGTGCTTTCAGCTCATCCAATTCAAGGAGCTATATGATTGCAAAATATTAATTACTGTTTACTTATTATCATGAAGCCAATAGCAAAACCAGATGCTTATCTGCCTCAGCCATTACTCAGAAAGAGGATGATGGCTGATAAAGATAGAGCCCTGTTAGTCCTGCACAGTGACACACGTGTATGTGTATGTGTGTGTGTGTGCATGTGCAAAGGCACCTGACACAGCTGGGCCAGGGCCAAGGCCAAATTAGGCCATACTTATGTAAAAGCCATGCAAAATGAAAGCCCATGGTGATGAGCAAAAACTCATCTTGCCAAAGATCTAGTTGGGAAAACGGATGTCTAGCAATGATTCACATGTTTGACAATCATGTTCATGAGAGAGACCATGAGCCACAGGGAATTACAATAGTCAAGGCTCTAATAAATCACCATGAGTGACTACAAAGTTGTTGTAAGCATAGGCCATCCTCAAGTGTGTTTGAAAACCTCATTGTCAAAGATAACAAACTATACATGAGGGGCAGGAGAAGAAGAGGCAGGGAAAACAATATCCAGGAATGGAGAACTTGGCAGAGAGATGGAGAGAAAACTAAGCTTAATATTTTGTCATATTTTTTCAAATTCTTGCAGTATGATAGAAATGAGTTTTGGGTTGGACTTTGAACCAGCTGGAGGTCAGATGACTGGAGTAGGGTGGGTATTCCACAAACAAGGACCACATAGGTGATATCTCCAATTAATAGATGTTTAGGACTGACCATGATGATGGAGCAAAAGAGATTGACTTTACTGGAAAAGAGACAATTCCCAGTAAACTCTGGTAGATTTAGGAAGGACCCTGAAGTGGGATGAGGGTCACTGAGCTTGATGCAGCTTGTTGAGTCCTCAGAGGAGGGATGAAGGGCTCACATCACTGGATCAAGAGCAGTTGTGCTTTGCAAGGAGCACTAGCAAAGGGAGGAGGACAAAACGTGGAGGAACATAGGATTTTGTGGAAGAGGGTGGGCTGGGTCATAAAGATACATGGAGGAGACCAGAGGTTGGGTTTGGGAACTCTGTGCCATGGACAATGAAGAGCTTTACATTACAAAGGATTTTAGGCACTTATAGGTGCCTCCAAATTACCATCTGACCTCAGAGGACCCACCAAATCCCTTAGGCATTCTAGCATCCTTAAACACCTCAAATTGCAGCCTAGCATTTACACTGACATGTAAAATTATCTTCCCTGTGAAGGCTTGAAAGAGCCACCTGGGAGCCTGTAGCCATAGCTTCTGCTTGGCAGCTTGCAGAGCTATGGTGACTTTCTCTGCATGTCAGTTCACAGCCAGGTGCATATACCGTCGGCAGCCTGAGCAGCTCTCCTACTCACACACCCAGGTAAATACACACAGGGAAGCTGCATAAACTTCCCTAAATGTGTACTCAGGAGAACAAGAATGGTTCTCACCTACAAAAGCAGGATCCACAAGTCCAAGCCCATTTGCTTTCAGGGGTCTTTAGTTAATATAAGTGACTATAATGTACTAGTCCAAGGGAGTTACATAAACTGATGGTACTCAGTAAGGTGAAAGATGGGACAGCTGATGTGCCATGAAACCAGATGCAAAGCATGAATGCACACAAGTCAATGGCAACAGCCAACAGCTCTCTTCACACGGAGAAGTATCAACAGGGTCCAAGCTGGTTTATGGCCAGGGGCCCATGGGGCCCTCAAGCTGTTTCCTCTCTTCCACCCAGAGCCCAAAATCAATCAGGCCTAATCTAAAAAGTGCAGAGTCTTCACACTACAAAACAAAGCCAGAGGACTCCCTAGAGCAGATGTGCTGCAGTCTGGAAATGGTGATGCACCTCTCAGTGCAGCACTTTCTCTGAGCAGTCCTGTATTTCATCCACTGTCCACCATGGTAGACAACTTATGTCAAAGCAACCATCAAACACTGGTGGTTTTGGGGTCTTTTTTTTTTGCTCCTGCTTTGTTACTTCTGACTAACTCCCCAGGAGAGATGCACAGCAAACAAGCAGTTCCCATCAGAATATCACTGCTGTTCTCTCAGACACAATGACATAATGATGTCTCCTCCCCAATCCTAGTGTCAGGATCTGGGTCCTGATTCTATCCCCATCGCAGAGAAAGAGATCTAGCCTAAGGAAATACACTTAAGCTTCAGGGTGCCTCTGAGGTATGATCAGTCTGGAAGGCCCCAGTCTGATGAAGAACTCTCCTTCTTATATTGCACATGAAAGTTCAGAGGAGTCAGAGTATTTGCCCAAAACTATTCAGAGAGTCAGGCACTCAAATGTGTTTTGTCTGACACCTGAGTCACCACACTGGTACATTTTGAGTTTATTGTGTCCATTCTTCTCCTCATAAATTGCTCCCCAGTCGTTGCTGGCTATGATGGAGTCAGTTTGCCTGAACATCACAGAAGCTCAGCAACATGTTCTGTTGGTGTCTGTGGTGCTTTCAGGAGCACTGTTCTTGGTTGCAACATTGCTTTCAGGAGTAATATTCTTCCTTATTACTTTCCATCATCCCCTTGAGATTCTGCTGAGTCTCTTGTGCTGTCAGGATCCCATCGTGCCTTTGGGATGAGCTCAACCATTCAGAGAGAACGAACAATTTAAATATGGACTAATTTTTCAGGGGTATTATTTTACACAGTTGCGGCCCTTTTTGTTCCCATCCCTCAAGCTCCTGACCACATATTTACAAAACATCTCAAGGAACTTTTACAGCTTTGCCAACTATGTCTGGGCCCAGATTTCCAAAAGTGACCCACATTTATTGGGTTGCCTTCTTAGAAAAAACAGCTGCTTACCTTCACGTTGAGTTCTTTTACCAGCTTTGACTGAATATTTAAGTCTTAACAAGCAGAATTTATTCTTACAGCCTTTTGCCAGGTCTGTTTTGTAGCCATGAATAAATCTGGGTCATGTTGATGCCATAACAGTAGCTTGATCATAAACCCTAATCGAGCAGATTTAATGGGTTCAGTATAAATAGGACTAAACTGTGCTAAACAGAAATAAATGGATTAAAAGGTAGGTGTTGTACCCCACTCTAGGCCTGGAGTCTTACTCTTTTCTGTCTCTTCTGCCTGGAGGCCCTGATAGGTGGCCATAAACACTACTGACTCCAGGGTGTGGAACTTGAGATTATGGCAGGGATCATTAAAGAGGGAACTTGCCTGGTCCCCCAGTGAATGCAGAGTCAAAAAGTAAATTCCAGACATCCAATCTGTCTCTTACTGTCCAGTGAGAGGCAAAAATAAATAAATGATGAGTCACAGCATCTTCCTGTTTATGCTTCTTTAGCTAAGAGGAGGCAGATTTCCATCTGAGCAACTCCACCCCGTCTGCATCTATTGTTTTATTTGTCCTGGCTCCCACACTCACTACTTTTACACTCTCTTGCACCCTCTGCAGCTTCTATCTCCTTCCCCATCTCTACATTTGCTGAACGGCTGTGGTCTCTTCATTGCAAAGAAGCTAAGCCCCCTAACTGCCCTTGCAAGGAGACCTCACCAGAAGCAAGGTCTCACCAGTGCTACAGATTCAGTCTTAATAGGGGATCGACTTTTAGCATTTCTGTGTTCCCCAACACAGATCTGCTTATGAGGGCAGACCAGACCTAGCCACATTTTATCAAATGATGTTTGCAAGTTGTCCTAGACCCTTGGATAAGTTGGGATCATGCAAACATCTGAACTACTCATAACATGGATCTTTGCTCTAGCTGGATCTCCTGCCACAGTGAGAGTTGTAAGGTAAATGCACACCAAGATGAAGAAAGGTGAAGAAAAGAAATTCAAGCAGCCTTGGGAAGGTGAGGCCACTTAATACTCATCTTCCACAATCTATCAGATCCCACAACTTCTCTGTGAGATTCCTACTGGCTCTGACCAACAACTTGACATTTGAAGATGCCTTTGTGTCAAAAGGGACTGACAGCTGCCTTCAGGCAGAAACTCCCCTGTGTTCTGCAGGTTGGAGGAGGCCGCAGCAGAAAAGACAAGATGGACTTTATTTTTCTCCATACATACATCAGTTCAAACTGAACTGTCCTCCACCAGCCTTCCCACAGCACTGGTACTATTGGATCTTGCAGCAGCAGCAGAATGAGAACAGTGGGCTCCAAAGAAGGGATTTCAAACATGGATAATGGGTTTCAAAAAAGGAGTAGTCAACAGACTTGGGGAATTGACCCTAGGAAAAAGAAATCTAAATCAACAATGCAAGTGCAAGAGAACCTGTGTGCTACCAAAAGACATTATGGATGTGTTTACTCATCACAAGAGATCAATTAGTGCAACAGAAGACATTACTGCCAATAAACTAATGTGATAATTGACTAAATGCAAAAGACTAGTCCATTGCAAGTGAGTTAAAAAGGGTTTGCTTAACCCAGCCAAGAAAGTGTTTAACCAATATCATTTCACAACCAAGATAGGCTCAAACAGAAGGAGTCAGTTACTATGTTTCATCTGACAGGTAATAATTTCTAATGATGTGTTGACTTAATACTCTTGCAATCATATGAACATGCCCTTAATTAAGCACACAAAGGCAATCTGTCCTAATGCACAGGGGAGAGAGGAAGTACCATGAGAGATGACAGTGACAGCATCAGATGCCAGTTGGTGACCTGAGAATCAGAAAGGAATTGTACAAAAAATGGAAATGCTGTCGTATGAGTAATGATAAGCATGGTGGAAAGGTCCAGGCAGGCAAGGATAAACTCACATAGGCTGAAGAACCTGCAAGGGTTAGAAGCCAGTGATATATATAAGGGGCTCTATAGAAGAGGTTCTTGAATTACACTGGAAGTAAGTGGATGATGAAGAAATGCAGACCTGCTATTTACAGGAAAAGAGAACACATAAAGAGTGACTGAGTGAAAGCTGGTACATCCTGTGCAGTGCTTCAGATGTAGGAAAAGGTTAACTGGGACAAGCTACCGACAACAGAAAGTGTTAATAAGGGGTGGGAGAAGAGTCCGGAATAGGAAAAACACAGGCTGAAGCCCAGTGGGCAGAGTTTAATAAACCAGGGGTACTTAAGGAAGCAGCTGGAGACACTTCAGACCCATTAGTAATTATCCCCAAGATCTCTTGGCATTCTCATAGGACTGGTGCTGGGTAAACACAATAACTATCTTTAAAAGGCAGGCCCAAGAGGACACTGGGAATCCCAGCTCAGTCAAGCCACCTTCTGTACCTGGAAACATCCCCGCCTGCGCTATTAACTGATCCGTTTGTAAGTGCTGGGAACATAATGAGGTGATAGGTGCAGCCAAGATGGGTTTGTTGAGAAGAAACCACGTCAAACCAAACCTGTTTCCTGGCAGATTACCTCGTGGTCTTGGAGGAATCGGGAGATGAGATACCACTCTTGGCACTGTCTTGCATGAAATCCCAGTACAAAATCAACAGACTGCGGCTGCAGTTGTGGTTTAAAAAAATCTGTGCTTTGAAACTTTGTTTTGCAAAGCATGCTCTCAAATACGGGAACATCTCAAAAGGATGCTTAGAGGGGCCAGCCTTGGACATCCTTTTGGTCTATATTTTTACTGATTCCCAGCAGAAAAAGAGGAGGCTTACAAGTGAGTCTGGGAGGGCATCGGAGAACAGGCTCAGGTGGAATATAAATGGTTTTAATAAATGAAGCTAAAAGGTTGTAGTGCCCAGGGAAAAAAGGGTGGCTACTGTGTGGGTTGAAAGGACAGGAAAGCCCGAACTGGGGAATGGGAATTAATTATTTTGCTTTTTCCAGTGCTGATGGATCTGTATCTGGAGTCCAGTGCCCAACTGCAGACGCTGCGCCTCTGAAACAGCACAGACAAGCCAGAGGGAGTCAGACAGATCAGCAAGAAGGGTTGGAGACCTCAAATAGAGAGATTTGGTGTCAGTTCCAACTGCCTGTAGCACAGCTCCCAGCTGCCAGAAGCCCAGCATGAAGACCACAAGCATTGCACATGGCAGGGACATGCAGGTAGGTTTGGGGCATCCACATGAGCTGGAGAGAATGAGGGTTCTGCAGGCATAACTGGGGAACTGGTGCCAGTATTTGTAGTCTCCCATCTCCAGCATGTGCTGGTATCACTGATACCCCGTTCACAAGCCCTCCCTAAGGTTTCATGCCAGGGTAGCTGCATTTGCTGGGGGCTTTGCAAGTTGCTGCTGAGTTTAGTGGAAAAGAGTGCTGTATGTGCAAGGGCTTTGCATGGGAGAGTCGTCACCTTTGCCTACGCAGATCTGGATTTCATCGTTTCCACCAGTCAGTATCCATTTATATCACAGACCTTTCTCCCAGTGCTTGGCCAGAATAAACCCAAGGGTGTGAGACCTTGTCTGGGAACCAGAGAGATGCACATGTTCATCAGCAGGCATCTAGGAGGGGCTGATGGAAAGCCCACAAAAGCAAGGCAAGCAGGGTAAAGGGAAGAACCAAGGAATTGCTGTCACCCTGTCAGTCCAGTTCCCTGACTAATGCCGCAGGTGACACACTACAGGTGATTCAGTGAGGAGTTAGAAGCAGCACCCATCTGCTTGAGTTCCCCACAGGGTCTCCATCCCCCTTGCCACCCCCAGGTCTGCTGCCAGACCCAGCTGGGCTGAGTCACCAGGCACCCAGGGCAAGCCTGCCTCCATGCACCCATCCCCTCCCCAGCACAGCATCGCCTCACCCTGTCCTCAGTCACACTGTGCCGAAGGGACCCCACCAACTCACGATGCAAGGGTATTATTCATCAGAATCTGGGGAAAGGAAAGTCAGGTTTTACTTTCACAGTGATTTTTTTTTTTTTTACACCATTCCCTCCCGCAGGGGACACCTCTGCAATCAGTGTGAGTAGAATAAGCCAGGACCATAAGCCAGGATATTTTCCCAGGCGGGGATGTTCACCAGTCACATCAGACTGCTGCTTTAATTGTCTGAAGGCATTCAAGTAGAAGACCTATCCAAAAGGTGGGCACGCATCTAAGGAATGGGATAGATTCATACTGACATTTAGGGCCAAGCCTAGTGTCATCTGCATCCAACTTGAGCCTCGTGAGCTACCCCTCCTTCTCCATTCATTTTATGTAGCCTGCCTCCAAGCTGCTCCCCTATGGCCCTCATTACTGGAGCAGAGTCCTTTGGGGATTGGTCAATCTTTCAGAAAAACCCCCTCAGCCACAACAGGACACTCAGCACAAAGCTACATGGTTTGGTGTGTCCCTGATTATCAGATGGAAGCACTTACCATCTAATCTCAATTAGTCCTCAGTCTTCCCACAGTTTGCAGGCAGAGCATGTGGGACATAATTCATCATCAGCTCCACAGCTCCCTGCTCCTGAGTTTGGACCCTTCTTCATGTTGTCTAAAAGAAGACAGTTTTGGTAATTAACCTGGAAGAGAAAATTCATCCCTATCCTCCCAGCTAGCATGGCTGCTGGAGTTTCTCTCAAGTAATGAGCTAATCAGGCTCACCTCCAACTTTTTTCCTGTTCTGCGTCCTCAGTCCAACATCTCTCCCCATCCTGCACAGGGGCAGGACTTAGTGCTGCCTGTCCCAATGTCCCCAGCAACCTGTTTAATGAAAAGCACCCCCAGTTCAATTTCTCCTGCAGAGAGACTCCTCCACTGCTTGTGCTTCCCAGGGCAGCCACAGTATCTTGTCTCCAGCTCAGTCCAACAACGAGTGGCTCAGTGATGTTCCCTGAGACCTCGTACCTCTACAGCTTTGGGTCCACCAGGACCTGGCACTCCCTGGGTCTCTGGTGCTAACACCTACTGTTGCTGAGCCTCTTGAGACCAGTCTTTGCCCAGCTCAGGGGTGTGTGCAAACTGGGGCACTGCTGGGAGAGGGTTAAAAACTCAGTGTTTGCATATTGGTGTGGTATTTTGGAAACCATGAGGAATTCAAGCTAGTTTGTATCATGGTGGACAAGGAAACCCAGACAACAACAGGCAGCTTGCTATGTAGTTTAGGAAACTCTCATTTAATTACCACCTCCCAGCTGAGATGTGTTGCTGGACTGTGTAGTAATTTAGATGCAAAACAGCAGATCAAGACATTCACCTGAACTCAATCACAAGCCAGAAAATAACCTTTACACGCAACTTATAAACCTGCTTTGCATAGCAGGTTATAAAACCAGGGATCCTTTGGTTCAAAAGGCAAGCGAAAGATTAATGTCTTCTTACAGGAAGGCAACTCCTACACATACAAGACATGAGATTTAGTGTAGACACAACATCTAAATGAGGAAAGCAAGCTTTGTAAAATATTTATGTATTTCAATGAGACATTATTATACAAGAAATATTACATGGCTTGTTGTCTTGGAGAAAAGATGCAGGAGGGTGTTATTAGAGCCATCATCTATTTCAGAAAAACACAAGCCTACATTCTGCTTGAGAAAGATGCTACTTTGAGAAAGGCACTAGTTTAAGTATGGGCAAAAGGCACTGCAGATTCTGTATGAAAATTTTGTGTACTTACCCTTTCATTGCTTTTTTATGTAAATCTGGGAGGTTTTATGTTGCATATGGCAAATTCCCTAAAAAACAATTGTTAGCATGATCACCATCAGAATACAGAGTATTTATATGAATCAGGAAATTATTTGTCTGGCAGCACATAGACAACTTCCTTAGAAAATTCAGAAAGATCTGAAGGATGTTAGGAAGAAAAGATGGTGGGATTTTAAAAAAGAAATTAAGTGTCAAGACTTTCTTCAAGAATTAATATCATTAAAAAGACAACTTGCATGTTGAAGGACTTTTATATAAATAGTAAAGTTTGCACAGTTTATCTGGAACAAAATCTCCACTCCTGCAAAACCCTAAAAAATCTAGAATAGCATCTCACCAAATTGAAATCCATTCAGATACTTTCTCTACTCAAGAAAAAAAGAGAAACAAAAATAGTTTCTGTAAGAATGGAAGAGTCCACAAAGGCATGAGCTGACAATTTCAGTTAGTTAACCCCCTCAAGGACACTGACTCATTGCAAGGACATGGAGGCAACAAAACAGCTTGCTTCAAATCCAGACAAGTATAAAAGAATTGCATTTCCTTTCTTGTTTGGGTCTTTGGAAAGAAGTGATCATAAAAAAAAAGTCTGAACTGAATATGTAAATGTGTCCTCTATCCTCATCCCTGAGCACTCATCACACCCTCTCTGCAAACAACCCCAGCAAGAAGAACAACAGAAATAAAAGAGTTTATCACATAGCACAATTGTCAGACTCAGCAAAGTTTCAGCAAAATGACATATCAGAGACTTCTGTGCTCTGGGTGGAGCAAAGCATTTAAACCACTGCTAATGAATCAGACTGATACCTTTATAGATGTTAATGGTTTTTTTAAAACATTCTGGTTAATTGGGTATACCCTTATTAATCTAATGACTGGGGTATGTTTTCCTGGAGATGAAACACAAAGACAATTTCAATGGGAAAGAAAACCAGTAGGATTTGATTGTGCTTTGGCTAGTTACTGAGATTTGCTATCTCAAGACAAGTCTTTAGACAACTTCTTCCAAATAATAAACTTAGAGGATTTCTTTGATTTCATAGGACTTATTAATAGAACTTGTGTTTGTCCATTCAACCTAGGAGTTTATTTCTGACATGCTTATACAGGTTCTCCAACAAGGAAATTGTACTGCTGCCTATGAAGCCTCTTGGCTACTGATGACACTTGCAGCATCTCTTCTACTAATCTGGGCAAACGGGTGAGCCTGCTTATAGTGTAATTCCTGCAAGGTATTTCTGCAAAGGGATTGCAGCTAGAGTGAAACACTGTTCACTTTCTGCTTGCTTTAACACCCTACAAAATAACTTTGCCTTTGATTCTGTTGTCCCATAAGTCCTGGGCAAAGATATCCAGGAAACTGCCTGGAGTGAAAGCCCCCTCTCCATGAACCAGCATTAAAAGAGACCCCGTTAAGAAAAATCAGGCAGCACATTAAGTGCCCCAAGTGGTGTCCACATTGAGGTGAGATGCATTTTCACGAGAGCTGTGAAGCTAATGTGGGGCAATTGGTTATTGCATGCTGGAGACATAATGACTGCCCACTTCTAAATTGTGCCTTGACATACCCAAGCCTTTTAGATATGTCAGTCAAGGATTTGGGAGAAAAGAAGCTTGAAAACTGCAAATGAACTGCAGTGAATGTAACTGCAACCAAATTAGCAAAAATAAGCAAGCCCCTGCCCTTGCACTATAATTACAGAGGTCCTGAATCCACCCATGCAGAGTGCAAGTGTCTCACCTCACCTGGCTCATCCTCATTAAATACTCTGTCCTTGAGCCACCTTTCAAGACCATCAGCTTTTCCACTTTTTCTCCTACATCTTAGTGAGGTCCTCTGCAAGAAGCGCTGACTCTCTAAACAAGTTACAGATATAGCAAGGCTTTGACTGGCTTTGAAACATCTTTCCTTGCTAGCAAATAGTGATACTGCTGTCAATAACTGCAGCTTTTGCTTCCTTCAAGCCACAGCAAGTTTTTTTAGAGGAATCAGATCCTTGTCAAACAAGAGCAGTAGCATCACAGCCAAGGTTTCTGGCTGGTGTTCCTGGAATTACCTTTTGTCTTGCTGCTACCAGGTAAAATCAAGACGGTGCAGATTAAGGGAGAGGTGGATGACATTCAGGAAGGTTTAGTTGTCAGCACTGTGAAAAGTTAGGATCAAATCAGATGCTGTAAAAAAGGAGAATCTGAGGCCACTGCATTTAACTCCCAGAATCAACATGCCAGTCTTGTGATGCAGATTCATAGGAAAATAAGACTAGTGGGAGGTCTGCCTAGCAATTCGTCAATACCTGGGGCTGGATTAGTGGATTAGTATTGCTCAATGTACTTTTGCTAATCCAGAAAAGGAAGTGAGCAGTTAGGTGACAACTGGATCATTGCTCACTCCCTCCTCAGCTGTATTTATGAATGTATTAAATAACAGTGGCTATAAATTAGCACTAGTTAGTTACACAATTGTAGAGAATTGGGATGCAAAGTGACCTTGAGAGAGCCAAGAAGGGGTCAGCCCTATCCTTGTAATTATGGAGAGATGTTTATCTAGCCTGTTCTTTGAGATTCCCAGGAATCTTAAGCCTGCCTAGATGACAGATTCCAGCACCTAGCAATCCTACTATCTGTAAGATTTCACTCCCTCCATTTCCATTGCTACAATGCACTCTCCTAACTTTCTGCCCTTCCAACTTAGAGAACAGCTTCTTTCTTGTATTTTATGCATTTAAAAATTCACACTGGGCCCCTTTCAGTCTTCTCTGTGCAACAGCAGTGGTTTGCTGTCTCTCACTTCAGTGTTAGACCCTAAATAAGTTCTTCTGCAAGTGCAGACCTTTTCAGAGATATCCATAGACAGCTCTAAAGCATATAGAAACCTGCTTTTCTTAGTCGCCTTTTCCAGACCCTTTAATAATAGACCAAAAGACAATAGACCACAGTCCAAAAAATCACTGCTCTAGACTAAACAACCCCAGTCTCATCAGTCCTTCTCCATGCGTCATGTTTCCTCACCCTCCGATCACTTCTGTTGCATTCCTCTGGACTCTCTCCCACTGGTACATATCTTTCCTGAAGGGTAGTGCCCAGAGCTGGTCATATTACTGCCATGTAGGCATGGTCTACACTAACAGATTGTTGGAACCATTTCACGTGTCCTACAAACAATGCTGCTGTTCATACATCCCCATGTTGTTTGACTTTTCCTTTCTTTTTTGCAACACCATGACACTATTGACTTATGGTCAGCTGATAAATACTATAACCACCTGCAAAACCTTTTCTATGTAGCTGCAGCCTACTCAACTGTTTGTCTGCTTCTCCCCTGTTTATACAGAGGACTGTTCCTGCATCCATACTGAAACCTGCGGCATTCTCCTCAAACTGCATTCTTTGTCTCCTGTCAGAGCTAACAAAAATGATGAGGAAATTGCTGACAGGGCTAGGCATGGTGACTGTACAATGGTCTCTAACACTGGCAGATGGAACTCCATAATGCCAACTGCAAGGGAAAAAAATGTTTGAATTATTTAAAACATTGCTTAGTTCAGCCACTCCACAGAGAGGCTTGAGCACCACAGTAGACAACTCACTGACAACATCTATTCCATCTGCAATGAATCACATTGTTTATTTTTCAATGAAATCCCTGCTTCTGAGTGGGGAATTCTCCCAATACCTCCTGATTCCTTGCTAATGGTCTGCAAGATGCAGCCCAAATGGCACATGTCTCTTAACAACCTGTGCAAACGGGCATGTGATTGCAATGCTGGCACCATGTAGCTCCAGTTATCTCTGAGAAACAAGGAAGTTCAGGCAGGGATTCCCAGAAGCAAAAGTGAAAAGCATAGCTTTCCTAATGCCTGAGCCATTACCCAACACAATATGCCTGACTGCAAAGATCACATCTTGACACAACACCCGTTTTTGCTTCAGATTTCACCTGTGGAGGGTGGTGACCCCGCAAGTTCCCAGCAAGGTGGAACTTCAGTGTTTACCTGGGACTCTACGCCTTGGCTGCTTGGTGCATGAGATGGATAAAACAAGTGATGCCATCTCTCGAGAACAGTGACTAGAAAAACTATCAGAGTCATCCTAGCTTTTCATACATGCTTCAGTGAAAGCTGAAATTCAATGCAAAATAGCAGCAAGAAACAGGATGCTGGATGAAGGGGAAGTCTCAGGAAATTTTCTAGCTTTATCAAAAGAATTAAGTTGGGAGACTTTTGACTGAATACCTTTACTCTGAAATCCCCCATGGACAAGAGTTTTGTGGGATGTTTCATGTAGGGTGTCCTGTACAGACCATGCTTGCCCGTGAGACCAGGGCACTCCACCTCCTGCAGAGATGGTAAGGACAAGCCAAGCAGATCCGTGAAGGATCTGGTAATACCCATCTCATGAAATTTCCCTCTTTTATCTCTCTTCACACTGAATAATATTTTAACTGGCATCAAGCTTCTCAGGTAGCTCAGGACATAGATTAAGACAGAGCAAAGATCCATCAAATTGTCCCTATATCTTCTTTGCTTTGTATCAGGATCTCCTAATCACTAGAATCTCCCTTAGCAATTAGACCTGAACTGACTGAGGAGCAAGTGCTTTAGCACCCAAAGCCCTACAGCTTTCTCCACTCTGGTTTTTCACGTAGGACATTGTTCACATGCTTGACAATCCCAACAGCCTCCTGACTCACACATGTTCAGGTGTCAGGTTCTCCTGACATTGTGAAATACTTCTGATTTAAAGGAATACAAAAGAACATAAAATCTCAAGTTATCCCCCACACACAGATTCTGTAACATGAAAGGGTATCGTGAGGGCCCCGGTGCTCAGTGAGACGGACAGGGCAGTCCCACCTCACTGGGCTGTGCAAGCCATGCCATGACATGGCCACGCTTACAGCACATCCCTAGCAACCTCAGCAAGAAGGACCTGACTTCTCCTTTAACAGGAGAGGAGGAAGACTGGACAGGAGTAATGGGAGTACTGAGGAGGCTCTGGGGTGCTGCAGCACTCCATTTGACCACCCTTCGGGATAACTCACAAGGCCATGGCCTTGCAATGAGCCAGCAGTGCTGCTGAGCCAGAGCCTGTTTTATGAGAGGGGCCCATAGCTATTTTTCTTCCATTTGGCATCTGCATCGGCTGTTTCCAGTCCATTAGCTGTTCCGCCACAGCCTGGGTGTGGATGCTTCCACTTGCGGGGTATGGATGAGGCCCCATTGATGGATTAACCACCTCAGTGGGCAACATGAACAGCAGGCACAATTTGTGCTCTCAGGCTGCATCTGCCAAGAGGAATTGGATTTTAATTTCATGCGCAAGAGTCATATCCTCAGCTCA
Source organism: Scopus umbretta (assembly GCA_013400535.1). Classification (NCBI taxonomy): domain Eukaryota; kingdom Metazoa; phylum Chordata; class Aves; order Pelecaniformes; family Scopidae; genus Scopus; species Scopus umbretta. The sequence continues at coordinate 33,256 of VZTL01043432.1, forward strand.
CAGCCTGAATCACATCCTCACCTCACATTCCTGACTCACCTTCTAGCATGATCCAGTCCCCTTGGAGAGGAAATGGTGAGGACTAACTCCAAGCACATCACTGAGGTATCAAAGGGGAAAGCCATGCCTGAGACTCCCATTGTAACCAGTGGAAAGTAGGGGCAGGTAAGCCCCCTTTAGACCTGGCCCTTAAGAGGACAAACTCAAGCCCTGCCTGCTTTCTTTTGAAGAAGAATGAAGAGGACTTTTTGGAGATGAACACGGAACATGGCCATTGAACCCACAGCTGCATGGATTTGCTTTCCTGGCCCTCTAACACTCCACCCTTCCAGGCAGCGAGCAGCCCAGAAACAGCAAACCCATCTGTGCCCTTTCACTTAGCCTTCTCCCATATAACAGGAGTCAGGTCTGGTCCTTGATTCAGCAAATGCCCAGCAAATAAATTACACAAGAAATCTCTGATTACATAAAGTGCATTGCACAATGCATTATATAAAACTCAGGTCATGGCCCAATCAGCCAGCACTCAGCTCTCTTACATCAAGAAAAATTAATCCGAGGAGCAACACGGAAGAGAAAGAAAGAGGAGGATGCTCTCCTTCTCTTAAGAAGGCCTGTGGCACGCACACAGCAAACGTGCCCACTGAGTGCACCTCCCACTGAGCCGGCCCAAGAGGATCAGCTCTCAGCCAAACCCTACCTTCTGGCTCCAAGGCCACCTGTAGGATACCCAAACTGAAGGGAGGTTATGCATCCCATGCTGGTTTTGGCTACAACAGAGTTAATTTTCTTCATAGTAGCTAGTATGGGTCTATGTCTTGGATTTGTGTTGAAAACAGTGTTGATAACACAGGGATGTTTTCACTACTGCTGAGCAGTGCTTACCCAGAGTCAAGGCCTTTTCTGCTTCTCACCCCATCCCACCAGCCAGCAGGCTGGGTGTGCACAAGAAGCTGGGAGGCGACACAGCTAGGACAGCTGATCCCAATTGATCAAAGGGATATTCCATGCTATATGGCATCATGGTCAGCATATAAAATGGGGGGAAAAAGAAGGAAGGGGGGGATGTTCAGAGTGATGGCATTTGTCTTCCCAAGTAACCATGACAGGTGATAGACCGCTGCTTTCCTGGAGATGGCTGAACACCTGCCTGTCGATGGGAAGTAGGGAATGAATTCCCTGTTTTGCTTTGCTTGTGTGCCCAGCTTTTCCTTTACTTATTAAACCATCTTTACCTGAACCCATGAGTTTTTTCACTTTCACTCTTCTGATTCTCTCCCCCATCCCATTGCGGGGTAGTGAGTGAGTGGCTGTGTGGGGCTTAGCTGCTGGCTGGGGTTAAACCATGACAGTCCTGCAGAAAACAGACCTATAATCACTACCACCTCACCGTTAACCTCATCTGGCTCTAATCGGGTTGCCCAGAGGCAGGCAGTGTCCATCCACTGCTGTAACACACCTTGGAGGGGAGAAATGAGAAACTTCTCTTGAATGCATTGCTCAAAAAGGTCTGTTTTTCTTTTCTGACACTTTCTGATTTAAAATCAGCAGGAAATAGGTGTGGGGAATGTTTGAATGCTGACAGTAATAGACAATTTTCACACCAGAAGGCAGAAACCAAAACAAAGAGGGAATGCTATGCTGAGTCTGGTGCCAGCGATGCCCCCAAGACATACAACAGAGGCCAAAGGTCCCATTTCTGTGCCCAAATATTCAGATTTTTCCAGGAAAAGGATTTTGGATTTATAGATTTTAAAGTCCAAGAAACCCATTAAATGGGACACAGCATTTCCAATCAATCCACCATAGGGACAGCAGATGGACCGTGCTCCTTCTGTTGGAAAGCCTTGCTCTTGGACATCCCTGAAGCTACCTGTGGTTTTAGTATAACTCCTTCAATTAGCTTCAACATGTCTTGGACACGATTTTGAGCTTGCAAGCACTTCAGGGCAGGAAAAGTCTGCAGAAGTTTCCACCATGCCTTGGAGGATCAGATCAAATCAGTAGGGATCTCAGTGAAATTAATTTGTTACTGCTGCTGTTTTTAGTGATGATAGCGTATATTACAAAGGAAAAGCAATAAATCTATAGAGGAGAAACACTGAAAATAAACAGTGAGGTTTCAGCTGTGCTTTGAACTCCCATGGAAAGGCCCAGAGGCAAGGAAACACTGGGAACTGCTTGGTCCATTGTGCCAGATCTGCAGAGGAGAAGTTTCTGGTACCAGTGGGGAGACTGGAGGGTGTAAGGAGAGGAGAAATGCCCACTCTGAGGGTTAGTTTTGCTGCTGGGCTGGGCTTTTAAATAGAAGGTGATATTCTGAAAAGCAAAATGGGGATGTAGGAAACAGCAAGAGCAGTGCTGAGAGTCCTCATGGGATATTCTGAGCCTTGGAGGGAGGTGGTTTTTAATAGCTCTTCCCATAAGAAGACCATAAGAGAATCCAAGAGGAGCTGGGATTTTATGCACTGGTGCATTTCTCTTCAGTCATAGAAGCACTAGCTGTCAGCGTGGGAACCCACAACATGAGCCAAATGGATGATACCCAGATGGAGGGGTGTTACACCCCTCTGGCACATCCCACACAGCTGGTAGCAGATTTAGGGTAAAAAAAAAACCAAAACAGAAACCTTGCCCTGTATAATAAAATCAAAAGGGAAATTGTAAGAGGTGGAAAGGGAGCCAGAGCACCATCCCCTGTAACGAGCCTTGCCCAGGGAGGGAGTTCCCATGATGTCTCCTGCAGAAATGAGTAAGTCAAGGAGAAGTTACCACAGGCACGACAGGGCATGCAGGTGTGCCCAGGCAGAGCAGGGAGGCAGCTTTCCTCCTTCAGTGATGGGAATGGGGAGGAAAACTCAGGAGGCCTTTTTTACAGCCAAGATCTCCATGGGTTGGGTCAATCAGGTCCTCAAGAGTGGAGGTACCACAGACAGATCAAGATGCCGAAGCCTGGCTGTGGCACCAGGAGAAATTCATACACCTGGTGCCTGCCTGAGCTCAGTGGCTGCTATGATAGCAATTGGGCTTGGGTTGGTGTGCAGAAGCAAGGGGGTTGCTCCTAGCTACTCCCTCCACCCATCCTCCTTTTCT
>VZTL01043446.1:9612-29336 GCA_013400535.1 Scopus umbretta
TTTTGCTGCATTTGGGAGCCATTTCCACTATTTCCAGCTATGCTCCTCTTGAGGTGCAATGCCCTGCCTCCACCCCACCTGCTGAATGTGAGCTCAGCTACTGGGGCACCATCAGCCCTTTCTTAGGGATTCCAGATTTTAGAAATGACAAGAACAGACTTCCCCACAGGAGCTATCTGAAGGACGCATTTCCTACATTTTTGATGTGTGTTTTGGGTCTCCTTCATGTGAAATTAACTGGGAACAGGAGCAAAAGGCGAAATCGTGAGGTCCATAATGACCGAAAAGAGAAGCGGAGGAACTCCATTCCCCAGGACTGCCTCTTCCTCCTTTGCTCCTGAGGCAGGCTGGCCGCCGGTGCTGTGACAACCTCCCACCTCAGTTCAGCGGCACTCCAGTGCCCAGTTCCTCCGCAGGTTCCTTTGTACACATCTGCTGGGTTGCAGCAGGGGTCCAGGCTGCCAGCAGTGCACAAATGCACCCAGTCAGGAGCCTGAGGCAGGGACACACATATTTAACGCCTTTTATTCTCTGTTGATGGAAAAAAAAATGTCATTTACTCACTACATGTTTTCGCCGTTGAAAGAAAGAGGAGTTTGTTGATACACAAGAAATACTGCTTTAATATACTGACAGCGTTAAGCCAGTGCAGCTCCCTCAGGGTGGACACAGCTGCTGGATTCAAGGTGTTTATAGCACTGCATTGCCAGGGTAATGAGCTATAACCACATAACAGACCTTTGCACCCCCCTTGACAGCATCAGATCAAATTTCTGACAGGTAAACAAAAAGACCATCCAAAAATCCATGCCCAATCAAAATAATAATTAACGGCATGTAAACAAGGTCTACATTTCTGGGTATCGTTACAGAGAAAGATGCATCCAGAGGATCCTCTTCAGGTGGTCTGTAGTAGCTTAGAGAACCAGTCACTTGATGCGTTGCAGTGGGCATTAGCAGGCATAGGTAGTAAGGACCATTGACATGTAAGTACTTCACCACTGAAGACACAGCCATGGTGTTCCTCGAGCCTGAACAGATGATATCCGCTCATGTCTCCTTGCCACTATGGTCCATCTCCCCAGCTTGCTCATCATCAAGTTACCTTACAAGTGCTTTGTTTGCACAGTGCAGCTGTAGATAGGCAAGCAGTTTCAGCAGAGGCAGTAAGGACCACAAAAACAACTTTAATTCCTTCTTTGTCCCCTCTGTGTCAAATCTGCAGGGCAGCAAGGCTAGCACACGTGTAGCACGTGTTCGTTTCTGTTCCTCTGCCACACAAAGTAATTGGGAAACCAGATTATGTATCTCTGACACCGTTGCCCTACATCTTTTTATGTCACTATCACCACAAATCACTGGCAAATATAGGAAGAAGGGTGGAGAAGCTTTTTTTTTGTCTATCAAACATGCACCCCTAGAGCATTGAAGACTTTGGGGCTAAAATGTGCAAAATAGCTCATGTAGCTTACCACAGGATCTGCCTGAACACCAGCACTTTGTTCCACAGGTGCCCTTACTATGTTTACCATTACTCCCTGCATTTCCCATCCTTAAAAGAAACAAAAAGCCAGCTAGAGAATAGAGTAATTCAAAGATCAACCGTGTGAAGACTTTGAAGTTCTTCCTTGTAAAATGCTCTGTTAACTAACTGATAGTTCCCCACGCAGGAGCTTTTCAGCCAAGCAAACTGAAGCAGTGGTGTATCAATCGGTGTCTTTCTCCCCCTTCCTCAAGCCCGTAAATGCAGTTTGGGAATTCATATTGGTAGGAACACATGCAGCCACTTTAGCTGACATTTTTCAGACAGCCAACTCATTGAGAGTCTACTCACTGCCTGGTGTTTAGAGCGGGGAAGGTGAAATTAAATCCTGCTGACGATACAGCACATCCCCAGCAAGGCAGGCACTGCCACGTGTCTTGGTGACAGGAGACTTGCTAGAAAAATTCTGCCTAACTCTCCTCAAACTACCACAAGAAACATCAATCAGTTCTGACCCTGAAAATATGAAGTGTGAAAAACAAACTATCTAGGGAGAACCAAACTCTCATTACTGACCACTAAGTTCAGAGAAATTATGCTGAACTTTGAAGATTTTGGCTTCAGTCCAGCATAGCAACTCCTGCATCCTCATCCTTGCCCTCATGGATTATTTGGGGTATTTTTTTGCAGTGAGCCTAAAACACAGCACCCCATGGCTTTTGGAATCCCCTCCAAGTTGATTGTGTTTTCCAGGCTTCCCCTTTCATCTTTGTTCCGGATATAAGTATAGCCCTGTAAAGACAGAAGTGAGAAAATCATGCTGTTTTTACAGGCATGAATTTCCCATATTGTCCAGCAGCTCCATTTAACTTCCCAGGAGGAGAAAGAGAAGGAGAAAGAGAAAAAATAGAAAAAAAGAAAAAAGGAAACAAACAAAAACTGCTCCCCCACCCACCAAAGTTATAGAAAAATAAGCCTGGTGAGGTTACTGACTTCTTCGTCCTCTCTAAGTGAAGTCCTGAGATTTAAAAAACAAGCACTTATTTGGCAAGAGAATGTTTGTTTAGGTCTGGAGGTCTGCTTTTGTATTTATTCTGAAGGGAGCAGGGTTTTTTGGAAAGCTACTAAGTTGCATTTTTCAAAAAAAAACCTAATTTGGCTCATGTGCCCTTTTTTGAATCATTTGACTGGAAGAGCAAAGCCTGGTGCTAACACATAGCGCAAGGAGCGAAGGAGAGGGAACACGTGCCAAGGTCACCTCCTCAGCAGTAGCAACGGCAAGCTTCACAGCAGTGATAGGAAACCTCCCTCTGACACAAGATACTACTCACAGCTACTTTTTAAGAGCTATAAAAATCCAGAGCAGGCGCACATTAATTAAAGCAGTTCAGAGAGAAGCGCTGTGTGTCAGTCTTGGCAGCGGGTGACTGAAGGGCATGTAGCGCTTATGGGAGCTGGATGCCCATGGACAGAGTTAGCTAAAATATTTCCATTTTTATCACCTCCAGGTTTGTCAGTGGGCAGCACAGATGGTTTGCAGCTGGGGAGCCAGTCAGCGTGCTTGTAAGGGCAGCAATGTGACCTGTGTCATGAAGCAATGCATACCATAAGGAAGCTTTTCTTCGTGACTAGCCCAAATCTCCTTCATTGACATTTAAGTCCATAACCTCCTGTCCTAGCTAGACTAGAAAGCAGACTGCGAAAATCCCCCTCCTCGGCACCACAGTATTTTTCTTATTTATGTCCTTGTCCCCGAGTTCTTTGTTTCCCCTAAGCTAGAGAAAATCAGTCCTTCTGGGCTTTGCTCATAAGCCACATTTCCACACTGGTGTCCCCTGCAGAGCACAGGACTCACCTTCCAGAGTGGCAGGTCCTGAGCAAAAGAGGCAGTGAGGAGCACGAGGACCCATCTGGGCTTCCCTCAGCTTCTTTTCCTCCAAGGTTAGGGCAAGGCAGGCTGAGACAGTTGGGGTCATTACCCAAGTGCAAACCTGCTAGCTACGGCGATTTCTCTTCCTTCTCCCCTACTGCAGCCCGTCATGAGAAATAAGCTTTTGCTATGAACCCAGTGACTAGCCACAGCTGGTGGTGAAACACATCCAACTAAAGGATGATGGCTAGCAGGAAGTCCTTCTGTTTTTAACTGGTGATTATTCTAATTGAATGAAATAAAGACAGTCCACTTTTTTAGCTCTTACATCTGTCTACTTGTACTTACCCACCTCCCGGTTTCTTTGTTCAAAGTGGCAGCAGGGCTTCCACCCTGCTGGTAGCAAAAGCACCCTCCAATATTTCATTATACGCTGGAAAACTTACAGAATCGTAGAATTGTTAAGGTTGGAAAAGACCTCTGAGATCATCTAGTCCAACCATCAACCCAACACCACCATGCCTACTAAACCACGTCTTGAAGTGCCACATCCACACATTTTTTGAACACCTCCAGGGATGGTGACTCCACCACCTCTCTGGGCAGCTGGTTCCAATGCCTCACCACTCTTTCNCTCCGAGGGGCTGTTGTGACCTTGAAAGTGGTGGAGAAGAACCGGGGACATGGAGCTAATGGGGCCAGAGCCCAGTGGCATTAAGAGTCCTAATGCCCACTTACAAGGCAGATTAAAAAAAGATACTTGGATATTCTTGAGGGTCTAATACTCAGCACCATCTAGTGGTTGTCACCCATGGCCATCGTGCACGGAACATGCACTTGAAGGTAGTTTTCTCCCCATTACCAATTCATCAAGAGACAGGCAGTCTAGTCTGTTGTTTTCCAGGGCTCTGTAAGGATTTCTTACGTTCTAATCTTACAGCTTGGACTGACTCTTTTTCTAGCGTGGGGAAAATATCTGTAAAATGGAGCTGGTCTTTCAGACATCAGTACAGCGCTTTGAGATGTGTAGCTGAGCAGCATCTAGTATCACTACTCGTACATCACAGAAGCAGCAGAGGGGGAAAGAAGAGGGTGTAATGCTTTTAAAACATATGGAAAGCATAATCTGAAAGCAAAAATCTGACATAAAACTATATACACACATACTTATAGCTCAGATTTGGGCTCTCCATAGCTCTTGCTAGACAAGTAGGGATAACGATTTTTTTATTCACAGTGTATTGAAACAGATCCCACTCTGATTTTCACACCTTGCCACCAGCAGTCAGTCTCTCTGCTTTTATTTACAGCTAAGAGTCTTGGACAGTCAGGGCAGAGAGGAAAAAGGGGAGAGCAACCTGAGGATCTCAGCTGATGTGAAGTACTGTTTGGCATTTTTCAAAGGACAATCAGTTGGAAAGGACTTGCTGTTAATCAAGGTGAAACAGATACATGTCAGATCTCTACAGAGCCCACTACAATGCGAAACAGCTTCTCAGAGCAGCAGGTTTTTGTGGAGGGAGTTTGGACAGGCAGTTTTTCTCTTGAGGCTGCATTTCTGACAGGTGCCTAGTACCATTTTCCCAGACTTGACACATTTGTGCCAAGATATATAAATGTCTTCTCCTTTTTGCTCCTTAACCACTGCACAATCTTTCCATTTTTTAAGCAAAGACAGACAGAAGCCATATTTTATATCATCTATAGCTGAACCGGGAGTTTTTCCTGTACAAGAAAATGGTTTCTTCTTATCTGAAGATGACATCTCTATTTTACAATAAAAGCCTCCAGCCTCTTTTTTTTTTTCAGTTCTCTTTACTCCCCCATCTCAGAAACTGAACTTATCCAATAGCCTGCAAAGAAAAATAATAAAAGAAAGGTGGTTGTGCTCCGTTTCCTGGCGACCAGCACCACTGAGACCCCAGGTAGCATCACGCTGGCTATTTCAAGACAGAAACAAGCACCGTGACAGTGAAGTGGGAAGAGAGGATGCGGCGCTAACCTTGGTGCAGAAAATCCTTGACACAGCTGTCTGCTGTTCCATGATGGAATTCACAGCGATAAGCTGTTCTGAATACGGGAAATTATGTTCCATGCGTGTTTATTTGGCTTTTTGGTGTTGTTCCCCCCCCCCCGCCTTACTAAGCTTAACCATCTTGGCTCCCTTGCATCACCCTCTCTACTTGTAAAAGCATTTAACAAACCTCCCCTGATGCGGGGGCTAATCCAAGAGGGCACGCTGTGGCTCCCTTAATAACTCACAGAGAAAGCTGGATGTGTCGTCTTTGCACTTACCTCAGACTGCCTCTCCTTTTCTCCAGAACATTGTACTCCTGAGGGTGGGGAAAAGCCCTTATGCCAGTAACACAGCACTACACAGAAATGAGAGAAAGGGCTTTAAAACAGCCCTTATTCTCAAAGAACATCAAGGGGATGACAGCTTGTCTCAGACGGTGGGAATGAAGAAGGCGGTATAGGTGCGGACTGCTGTGGAGGCCTGAAGGAAGGAGGAGATGGAGGAGCAGCGATGGGAACTGACCTACTGGTTCAGACTGGAGGTGCCTCTAAATCAGCACAGAACACTGCGCACCGGCGAGGGCCCCTGGTGACTCCTTACTACAGAGGCTCCCTCCGCACCTGAGCAAGGCCCAGTTCCTCAAGGGCATTTAGGCACAGGGCCAGGGCAGTGAGGTACTTCGCAAGGCTAAACACGTGGCCTTCACTGAAAAAAACCCACCAAAACCACGTCACAGATAGTGCGGAGTTCTGATACTTCCTAGGGAGCCAAAGCAATAGAAATGCAACAGGAAGATAGCTTCCCATCCCTGCCATTAGTGAATACCAGAGAAAAATACAAGAAGCCCACAGGGATATGTTGTCTTCAGTCCTGTCAGTCATGGATTGACAGCTGGGACCTCTAAAGACTGTAAAGAAGAGAAACCAAAGCACTCCAAATGCCATGTCTGTCAGCAGCATAATTAACATGTCATGTATGGTCTGCTCAGAAATGCAGCACTTGCTGCACCTCCAACTGCCAGACCATCAAAAATGCTGCTTGACTGGTAATTCCTGCACCTTGCAATAATGTCTAAGTTACTGCAAAGCCAAGAAAAAGGCAAACTGTAGTGTTTGGGAAGACAGAAATCAGTTTGCAGCCTGTGGGAGAAGGCAAGCTAACCTACCACAGAGGCTGTTGGTACTCCCACTCCAGAGGAGTGTCTCTGGAAACACGTACCCAGTCGTATTCTTAGAAAAGCCTGAAACAAAAAGGATGCAGGCAAGTTCTGCAGGGAATTCATAAACCAAGACAGGTTTGGGGACTTCAGCAGCTGGAGCGTGCTCCCCACTAACCTGCAAGAACCTGTGTGAGGCAGGTGGCATCAAGTGCCAGGTAAATGGGAAAATTTCCCCCGTCTCTGGCAGCGTACCTTGGGCAAACTTACAAACATGACGTGACAAGCGACGGCAAGAAAAACCCCATGTTGTGAAAGCCAGCCCGCACAGAGGGGCATGGCAAACCTCTCCCTCCGCAGACAAAACGGATGCGCGTGGTTTAGCGCAGAGGGTCCTAGTATAGGTAAGATACTTGGGGCAACCTAGATGAATGCTCAGGTTGAGCAACATCTAAGTTTCTATTTTAAAAAAAAGGTAGATCTGTAGCCACCATGACTGACCAACATGACCAGGCCAAGGACAGCACCTGAATCCACCAAGAGCCTCAGAACAACAATTCAAGTACACCTGTGCAAACTTGTTATTGCATTGCTTAGAAATACAGTATTGCTGCCAGCGCGGGCTCTTTGACAGCTGATCTCTGACAGACAGATCAGGGAAGGCACTGGAAAGAGAAACCTAGAGGGTGAGGTCCAGGTGTTGCTGTAAGGAATGACAGACTCGCAAGGAGAAGGTGAGATACAGGGAAAGAGGGGAAAAAGCAGGCACGCAAAAAAAGGAAGAAAGAGCTTCAATAGTGATAAGTCTGGTAAAAGAGCAGATTTTTACTGAATGTAACATTAGCGATGAAGACGTACACAAAAGTTTTATCTATAGACTGGCAGAAAATTTTAAGTCATTATCATATAAAAATATTCTATTTCTGCACAATAAACATACTGCCTCCCCTCTTCTTTCAGGTTGACTTAAAATGATGGAAGTTAAGGATCTCTTACAAACAACAAAGAATCTTAGTTAAGAAAGTATTTATGAAGGAAGTTTTCCTTGCAAATTTCTATTTCTGAACACATGATTTGAGAAAAAAAACCCCACAAAACTCTTCAGTGATATCACCGACTCCTTAAATTTAGCGGACCTGTAGTCCAATTCTTGTCTCAACATCATTTTCTTGTCTCAACAAACAGAAAAGACAGCAGCCCTGCGGTCAGCCCATTGGTTCCATTAAACAAGGACAGCTTTATCGGGAGTTCCTGCATCAGAACAAAGGGAGAAAACCAGAGCAGAAGGAAGTGAGACGGATTCCTTGTACTCCCGATTGTTGAAAAGGAGTTTCTGAGCCATGCAAAGAGCTCTTGCCAGGCTGGTCAGATGGCACTAAAGATAGGAGATAGCACTATCTGAACACATGCTCAAAATGCTTTGGAGAGAAATAGTTACATCCGAGCTGCTGCTGTAGACAGGAGGTTCTTGCTGAGATTACAATCAGCTGTGTGAATGAGGACAGAGACAGAACACATTTAGCTAGATCAATTTTTGTTAAGACCCGTCAGTGGTACAGGAAAGGAATAAAATTGCCCTATAATGAAAATGGTCTTCTCATTTGCAGCTCTGTGATAAGTAGTATTTATCACGAACCTTTGATTCCTTGTGCGCAGGCTGCTACTGCAGCTCCTCTGGGATGGCATTAATGTACCATTTCTCCATGGCTCCTACTTATCTCAAACAGTCTCTGCTACAAATAGGTTTTTCACCCCGGCCTATGAAATTTCTTGAATTATCTGCTAAGGGAGAGTTTCAGCCACGACCACAGCAGGTCCACGATTCTGCCCAAATGTTATAGTACAATATGGGTCAACTGCGCTATACACAGTAGTGTGAAGTATGATTTCAGGGTTTTACTGAAACTTCTTTACAGAGAAGTAAAAGTTGAGCATAGCTTCACCGTTCGGTCGGGAGAAGCACACATCTCACGCAATCAAAGTCACCAAAAGCGATTTCACAGAAAGGGGTATGTATTTTTAAAAAGTTATATTTAACTAAGTTCTAGCACCACACAAAAACCACAAATACTTAAGAAAGTCAGACAACAGCACATTTTAAAAAACAACAGTAATAATTTAGCACACGCTATCTTATATTTTCAAAGCATTTTACAAAAACATGAATTAATTAAGCCTCACAACACCCTTGTGAGATAGGTAAGTATTATTAGTCCCATTTTAGAGACAGAGAAACAGGCATGGAGAGAGTATGACCTGCTCACCACCACACACGTCAAATGCAGGAACAGAACACCAGTTTTTCCAGTTTTCTACCAGACACAGTCTGATGCTGGTCTTTAAATAAAATTTGCTTCCTCTCATCCCTTTTAAGACACTTGACCCGATTTCAATCTGATATGAAAAGGTACCCACCAAGAGCTATCAATGATAAACAAGTGGAAGTAGGAAATAATATTTTTATAGACTGTGTGTTGCTGGAAGCTGTTTAAAAGGACTTGACATGGGTGCTTCCATACTGCCAGAGTCAAAGTGTCGCTTCTCATCAGGCACCTGCCACCATGAAACTCACTGAGGCCTATATGCAATGCTGATACAGCTCAGAATCTGAAAAAAAAAGGTAAGGTTTCTTTGCCACTTCCAAACAAGGAATCTCTCTCTGGCAGGGAGTATTCTCGGAGAAGAACTCATATGAGTACAACTGCACTGAAAACAAAGACTCTTATCTGGCAGCTTTCAAGGTGCAGCTAAGGGTACAGATGTATCTGTTGGAAAACTGGGAAATGTTCACACATTGTGCTCTGTGTTAAGAGAGATGGTCTGGAGGCATCAGCCATCATAGGGGGTAGAAAATAACTCTCCATAGTCGCTTTGAGAAGACAAATTCTCCTAGCATATAACTCCTGCACTGAACTAGTCAGTGACAGACTAGGATTAAAAATTCCAAACCACCTGAAAATTCAAGTCAACGGATTTAACTCTGTAAAATGCCAAATCTGGCAGATCCACTGCTGCCTGTCTGCAAAGCCAGGCCCAGATGTTAGTGGAGGCATAGAAATAAAAACAGTCCTTCCACCTTCAGTTACATATGTCCATTAGATGCTATCTAGAGTCCAGGAAGTTACGTCTCACGACAGCTCGATCTGCAGATCCTCCCCATACTTTCGGATCAGCTTCATGTGGTTATGGTCCACTGACCATTGCTCTGGGAGGTGCTTGGGCTTCATGCTGTCCAAGAAATGTTGCCGCCAGCGTCTCTCCAACTGCATAAGGGAGCGCAGGCCTCCTTTAGCAAAACATTGCACCACCTTCAGTCCATGTGGCATGTAGCTCTCATTGCAGATCCTGCCAGGACACAAGCAGAGTTTATTTTCACACAAGCCCACTGTCAGACTCTAGACCTGTCTACAATAAACAGCAAGACACTGAAGATACTTTCAGCTGCGGAGTTTAATTACAGACACATGATAAACTAACCAGGAGGGAGAGTTTTAAGTTTTGCTTCAATGCCAGACTGCTTTCTGGAACACAGTTACACTGGGAAGCTGGTTTCTTTGAGTTGAGAAAGTGTTCTTCTTTTACAGCAATACTAAACAAAGCTCTCAAGGTCCATTATAAGCTCCTCAGCAGACAGACTGCAAATTTCTCCAAGCAAGAACCATATGAACCACTCTAGAGCCCTGATCCTGCCTCTGAATTCCCTGCCTGGATAGGTTCTGGCTTATAACATTGGCACATTACAACAGCAGTGAGCGTAACACGGAGAAAATACTGACTTCATACAGACAGAGACCAGACACTAGTTAAGAAAAGATACTTAGGAAGGCTTTGAGAAAGAGGGAGAGAGGAGACTTCCGTTATGATCGTCTTTCAGTCTCCCTCCCTGCTCTGTCCTTCAAAAGAAGTATAAAATAGTACAGGGGAAGATGGAGAGCAAGAACAGAAGGAGACTGATAGAAGGGAAAGATGGGAAGAAACAAGAGCTGCAGTTCACAGACCCCTATGAGTTGAGTGGAGAAGGGGATAATCAAAACCAAAAACACAGTAAGAAATGCAGAGAGTGCTTGGCTGCTTAGAGCCTCAGGCTACAGCACAGACAGTTACCGTCTTCTTATCCTTGCTTTCTAGTTAGATGTATCAAAGTACTATAAATCCAGACTCCGGAAGCTTATACAAATGATAAAGTTAAGCTTTTAGAGGCTTGTTTTTCCTGTCCAGCTCAACTCCTAGTAGTCTCAAATTCAGACGCTCCTTAACTTGACACCATTATTTTAGGGAAGATACATCAATATCTCAAGGAGACCAGCAATGGGTCTTGTCCTATTTTCTTTAAAAAGCTGGGGGGAGGCAGGGAAGGGAAGTCAGCACATGTGATCCTCAGCTCTGCAAATCCTGCTGGATTTTCTTTTATTTTGCTGCAGTAATATTTATGCAAGGCTCTGTGTGTAGACAACTTTTTGATGAACTTACGTGTCAACATAAATGACTAAAATGTTACATCTACCAATGGGCTTGTTATACCTGGTTTCCAGACCAGCTGCTTCCTGGAGCATCTCCGGGGTGACTGCCTCCGTGTTAAAGAAGTCCTTGATGCTTTGCAGAAGTTCTGCCCTTCGGGGGTCAGGCAGGCTGTCTGCATTCAGCAGGGCTCGGGCCCCCGAGCGCACTTGCCTGCGCAGAGGGTCCTCCAGCAGACGCACGCCTTCCTCAGAGCCGATGGGGGCACCAAACTCCTCAGCCAGCTGCTGCTTGAGATGGTTGTCATAGTAATTGGAGGTGGCATGGCAGGACGTGCAGAGCAGGAGCACGTCATGGGAGTTGTGGTCCTTCATCTGGATGGGGAAGTGTCTTCGGTATTCGTGAGGAACAATGTTCTTCCTAGGGAAGACAAACCAGCCAGCTCATTACATTTGCCTGAAGCTGCTACTCCCCAGTTCCTCCTCTTCCTGGCCCACAAAGGGTCACTAATACTAAAAGTCAAGGAAAACAAAAGATCACCAGGGTCAGGACCCTCAGTGCAGCAACAGGTTCTGCAACTTCTTTCTATTTGTACTTCCCTCCACAAGTTTACTGCATTTCTCTTCCACCCCCACTTCCAAAAATTCATTGCTTTCCATTAAAAAAGTGATGTATACTGTAAAAAAAAAAAAAAAAAAAAAAAAAAAAAAAAAAGCGCAATGCACTATGAGAAGCATAGCTCTCAGCTAAACAGCAGCAGCTGCAAAGACAAAAATCTCACCCTTTGTGACCTTATGGGCTTCAGGCTCACCTCAACCTTTCAAAAATGTAAGGATTAAGTAGTGGAAAGAATAGTACAGCTATTTTCAGAAGGGGATGCCATCAGAACAGTGTGCATTGGCATACTCCTGCCCCCTGTCATTCAAACTGCAGCACATATACGTTCTAGTCTCTGTTCTCTCTGAGGACTGGCATCTCCTGCCTCTGGAAGAAGAGGGAAGTTTTGCCTGTTCAGCGTCAAGCTTACCCAGACACATACGACTACAGAGCATTCAAATAGCGACAGCCCATCCAGGATGTGAACAAGCATGATGTTTCAGGCCACCAACCAAGCTTCTGGATGCCAAACTAGATGCAGACTTCAGTCCTGTTTTAAAAGATGCATTTTTCTCCTGTCCCACTAAACTCACCGGATATAGGACTCTCGCTTGCCACATACAACACACAGGTTCTCTTTCACTGTCAGATAGTAATCAACTTGAGACTCGGGACGTCCTGAAGGCTCAAACCGCAACTTCACAACAAACGGGTCTGTGCTAACTAGCTCTGAAAGGGTAAAGGTAGATAGAGAATATTCAAGACAAATCTGTATTTGAAAGCTAAAATAACAATGCTAAAACATAGGAGTCATCCTAGTGAATCTCCAACAGTATTTCCAGTAAGAAAGGATATAAAAAATTCATGCCCAGTTATCTAAGAAACAAGGCAAAAACCCCCAAAAGCACTGTATTTCAAATACCAACAGGAAAACGGGTATGCTCACCTCCAATCCCCTTGTCCAGATACCACTGAGCCTTCTTGCGATCACAAGTGCACAGGGGCTGTCCATCCGGTGCATGCAGGAAGCAGTTGTCATACAGTGGAGATTTTCTGTGAAACAAGGGCAGCATTATAGCAACTATAATAGCATACCAAAAAAAGAGAGCTCTCTATAGCCATGCGTTCCACACTGCAATTCATGCAGCCTCCTCCAAATCACAGGAGTGCCCCTAAACACATATTTAAGGCTGCTGAGCACTGCACAGGCTGCTGCTAAGGGAAGCAGAACACCTAAAAACTTACCTGGGGTTCACCAATTGACTGTAAGGTATCTTTGCTCTCCTGCTGCCAATAGAATTGTAACTCTGAATCCCAGTTTTCAAGAGATGCCATCAATGATGACAGCATTTGCAAAAAGAAAAAAAAATTACATCAGAAAACAAAAGAGAACCAAAGTCCAGAAGGACGATGAGCTAAGAGTAAGCCAAAAGAGTGTCAACAGGCAAGGCGATTTCAAGGATCAGCTGCCTAAGCCCATATTTTAATGTTTTATTAAGATGGCTTTTTTAAAACTTAGTGTGAACAGCAATTACTTTATTCATCCAAGAGAAATACTACAAAAAAGCTCTTGGAGCACTGGGAACCCAAACACAGAAGTCCATGGGAACAGTGAAGCTGAGCTGAGGCCCTCTGAAACACAAGCGCATAACCTTAGTCAATGGTGAAAAGTCCTGCTTGAGGGGTCTGTAGTGGTTTGTGGCAGTGGGTGGAAGGGCTCTGTTTTGCATCCAACATTTCCTTGCTCTGCCACCCTCCTTCACAGAAAACTGAAGAGCAGAGCAGGCTGGGCTCGGGGAGCACCTGGGAGGAACTGGCCAGGGATACAGACATGTCACAATACACTGTGGAAAAGTTTTCTTTCTTTCCAGCAAGATCATATAAATAAGTACTCCTCAGAGCTCTACCAGCTAAAAAGGTTGATTCACAGGCTATGTAATCTGACAAAAGGATTTCCTCTGATGTTTGTGGTGGGGGAAAAAAAAATCCAACAAAACAATAATGATACAGGAAGTCTCCCTCCACTGAGCATCAGCAGTTCAGCTCAATCACTGTGATAATTTGAGTTCTTCCCAACTCTAAATGAATAAACATTAAAACTAAACAGGCTTAAAGAAAGGAAGAGTGGAAAAGGACTTTTGAAATCACATCCAGTCTTATTACAGGCTGGAGCCAGAATGCTGGAGATACTGTAAAAAACAGTGAGTCTCTCATGAAGTCAAGCACGGTTAAAAACAATAAATCAATAAACAAACAAACATGGGGAGATCTCAATTTAGCTTGGAATGCAATTTTGTTTAAATTTTAATCCTCCCATGAGGTGCAGTCCTTCTGTTTTGTATGATGCAGGCTCCAACTGACAAAAACAACCCCAAACATCTGAAGGGACTTGCTGTGTACAACACAATACCATTAATGACTGCTAATGAAATCAATATTATCGACTGCATTAAAATGTCTTCATTGCCAATCCAATAAACTTGAAAAGGAAAAAACAGATACTAAAATGACTGGTTTTCTTTCCAAGTGGTAATTACAGACAATTCTAGTTCCTACATCCATATGATTAATTTTATTAGATTGTATGCGAACAAAACCAAACATACTAGCTCTCCCTGTCTTCCACTGCAGTGAGCTTAAAGAGGCTTCTCCAACTTGTTTTAATGTAAAAACAATTGAACTTTCATTAGCAAAAGGCCTAAGAATTTAGGATTTGCTCCACAAAAATCACCTGCAGGGCAGCAATCCTGAATCCAGCAACAGTTGCCCCTGCAAGGCCAAATTAGTACCGTTCCTTCCCCTATCTCACGGGCCAACACAGAAATGCAGTGCTTTGATGCTGCCACAGACTGTTCCTGTGCCCTCTGGCACCTCACATCACCTCTCTCACCCCTCCTGACCTTAGCTTTCAGCACTGCTCAGTACCCTGACAGCTCTGTGGCCACAGTGACCTGGGGCAGCACCGTACAAACAGCAGCCTGCAAGGCAGATCCTGCTCACAGGACAAGCTCTCTGCAGTTGCCACCTCTTCCCTGGCGGAGACAGGGCACAGCTGTTTGGGCAGTAAATGCCACTCAGCCAGCCAGCCGCCGCCTGCTGGGACTCTGCTCTCCAGCTAATGCCTCCCTAGGAGAAGGAAAGGCAAAAGCTGAAGACAACCCCTCAACCTGCTCATGGCCTAGTCCAGATCCAAGGGCTGCCCCCACTTTCAATACCACTAGAGGGAAATGGGGAAATCAGAAACAGGATTTGGCTCTCTCTTGACTGTTGGGTCCTGTGTTTCTTTGACTGTTGGGTCCTGTGTTTCTTTTCCTGGCTCATATTATCCACTGTTTAACGAGTAGAGCATGAGGCATCATTCAAAGTTTTCCCTCTGCAGCGCAAGGAGTAAAACATGCTCATAGACTTACCTTGCAGAATATCCCACACCCAAAGGCTTTCGCTTCTGCCTCCGAGGATCTCTCACTTGCTGACTGCCAGAGGGCTGCCCATTCCGATTCTTTGTTTTCTGAGGGGAGCGTCCCTCTCCACTCTTCTCCTCTCCAGAGCTGCCACTCCTTCTTCCTCTAAACGGGATATCCACCAAGCCCCGACATTTACCCAGTGCTTTTTCCCAAGCAGCGACAGAGTTTTCACCTTCAGATGTAGCAGGGAGGCTGGCAAATCCCAGCAAATGGAGGAACAGAGCCACTGAGACCTGGGCATCCCTAGCAGCATAGAGAACCTGCAGAAAAGCGTAGACATTGAGATACTCACAAAGAGCAAACACTCCCAAACATTATCAGTCTTAACACTTGGTACAGTAAAGCCAGAAGCTGGATTTATTTTATTTTGAAGTTCATGCAAAGTTCTGGCATTTTAGTGACACTTTCGTAACATCAGCACACCCCACATTTATAGGCTCTGTCAGACTTGAAATACTCATGGGTGCCCCCAGGAACCGCAAAGGACTGAAAAAAAATTCAGGTCAGCCAGGCCTCAAACACCCTCCTACCCCACTAGACCCTCTGTAATTTAAAAAAAAAAAAGAAAAAGTTCCCTTTTGATACATTGTCTACAAATACTCAGTGTTGATACACTGTCTACAAATACTCAGTGTGGTTATTTATCCTGTCACTCCCTCTACTGGTCACTGATTTTGTACACATCTGCACCATGACTAAAGAAAGTGAGCAATCAGGGAAATCGTAATGGTCTAAAGACGGTGAACATGGTTTCCAGGGTCTCTCTCTTATTTTGCACTGACTGCTATAGATTGGAGGAAAGAAAATAACAAAAAGGTGAAGGTTTGGGTGCACAAACCCTTCTTCAAGGGATCTTGCCTTATAGACCTTTCAGGATTAAAGGAAAACAAGGGTCAAGGATCCAGGGAGAGTAATAGAAAATTATCTTAATGAAAAAGGAGCAAAATATGGGCAGGGAGTCCAAAATTAACTTCAGACCACAGTCACACACAAGGTTTTGAGGCAAAACTTGAAGCAAGCTCAGATCTCCTTATTGTAATATCTCTTCTCTACTAAGAAGGTTGCTTTTCCTCCCAAAACACTAAGTTGAAGACGCACCTGATCTTGTGTCAGTTCTTCTGCCTCCCAGTTGCTGCAACGCACACGAGGAGACTTGTCAAGCGGGCAGTTCAGGACTTTTTCAGCTAAGGACTTAAGGCTAAGACAGCTGTGAAGTAGATCCTTCCTTCGGTTTAACAAAGAAAGTGAAACAAATGTATTAAAAACAAAACTATACACCCATGCAAATTTGGATGGCCTCACACACACTGAACCTGCCAGAACACCATGCACATGATGCATGACTCCCACTCAAACAGCACACAGCTGGCCCGTCAGCTTTACAGGCCCTCTCCCTCCCCTCCGCTAAAACGCCCTTTCTAGATTTAGTAATTATCTAGTGCCTGCAATAGGCAAAACAGGCAAGGCTGGGAGTTGGTAACATTCAGGGCTGAAGTGTTTGGCTCTGAACTACTCACTTCTGAACTAGAGGTCTATGATAGAGTGATGGGCCACCTGCCGCAGCGATTCATGAGGAGCATGAGAGCCAGGAATGACTCGGAGGAATCCTGGCCGCTAGAGACAATTAGTCCACCCTCAGTGATAAAAAGGCACCATTGGGTCAGCAAATCCATGCCCCAGGTCACGAACACCAGAGCCAGGCATACATATACTGTACATGAAGAATATTCCCAAGTAAACCATTTTATTTTAGGAAGAATGAAGGATGAGAAAACGGCATCATAATCGTAACCTTTTAATGGAGGCATTGTTATCAGCAGAGAAAATTAGAGATGGTGTATTTTAGGCATTTTTCAAGAAATCCTGTAATTCAACAGTTCCACTTACATGCCCCTAGCACATCTACCCTGTACTTCTGGACAGTGCATTCAGGTATCTGTTGACACAGTGATCATTCTTACTGCGTTACATCACTTTGCCTGGACTTCTTGCAAGCTGAAGAACAGTACTCAGAAAAGTCCATATGGGTATTGCATGAGAAGACCAGCAGACACAATTAGCATATGAAATCTTCATGAAGATTTCATTTCCACTGAGACCATGGAACAGAAGCATAACACGTTCTTGGGCTGCAGCAGTCAATGCTCATGCTCTAAAACCACCCTGAGAACTCCAGACCTACCTGCACGGTATCCTTCAGCATATGCAAATTACTTTTAAAATACTTCCAACTCAAATGATGCCTCAAACAGAGCTGCCTCTGCCTTCAGACACTCACCGCTGTCTCATGGCTAAATACCGAAGATCCATGCTCCCTTTGACGGAAAGGCCGTAATCATGAAGTAACTTGCAAGCATCTTCCCAGCATCCTACCCCAACTTTCAACACAGCACTATCTGCCATGATGTCCAACAGGGTCTTTGGGATAGTCTGTCCATTGGCAACAAGCCTGGGCAACCGAACAAGAATGCAGAGGCCACTGGAAGAAGCCATCTGTAGGAGGGATATAGGATTTGCTTTTCCCTCCACAGATACCTGAAATAAAGAAAAAAAATCAGAGTCTGGATGACAGTATTATCAGCAATACTGGAGGTGGAACAAATTGCAAAAGAGGCCACAGAAGACAGGAAATACCTATCAGTTTATACGGTAAAGTATTATTGCATGTCTCTAAAACTTTGCTCCAAATTATGTGATCTGTGTCACTGTATTACTGTCCCCAAGCTACTTCTTGCCACGCTCCTGCAAGAGAAACTTTCCCGCTTTCTCCCTCCCCCCTCCCCAGCTGAGATGGTGGAAGAAATCAGACACATTTCTTAATCCACATCAGCACAAAGCCACCTGATACATAAAAGTTTATGGCAAGCACATCGTCTAACTGTGGCTTATACTAATGACTATGGGGTGAATACATTTCCAACCAAAATAATAGCAAAGCCAGGCTTTGACTCAAAGCCTGTTTTGAGAGTTCACACAGGCACATCTACAAGCAGAAGAAGAACTTTGCCTTCTGGTCGTCCCAGTGAGCTGTGAGTCTACGTATCAGTATGATCCTCCTTTTTGGATTTATTATTTTTAAGAAATTGTTTCTTAAGTATGTAGCTGGATTTAGAAGAGTATACACCCAAGCTACTTCTAGTAAATCACCTTTAAAGAGATATAATACAAAACACATAGTGCTAGATTTAGCCATACAGTTATCACTATGTTTAGCATAGTTGATTTATCACAGGAGTTCAGTAAATGAATAAAACTAGTGAATTAAAAACTTACAGTCAGCACACTTAAACGTGAGAACAATCAAAACTAGCAGCGACTTCATGGCTGTCATGACAAATAATCACAGAGGCAGTTTCAATAATCAGTCCTGTTGTATCTATTTAAGCAAAGGAATCGTTCCACCCTCAATGATTTCCTGTTGCAATTTGCAATCTAAGGGAGAGGCTCTTCTTCATCACTCACCCACTCGCAATCAATTCCAAGCACTGGCCACTTCTCCAGCTCCTTCTTCAGCAAAGGTTCAACTCGATCCCACTCCTCCTGCTCTGAAACTATCACTATATCTGTACCAAGGGTCCTCTCTACCCAGGAAAAGGTGGGAGATCTGAAGAAGGAAAGCACCTCCTTATCCTCTGCCTTAATCAGTTTCTCATCTCCTGAGTTTGTAACTGCTTCCTCTCGCTGACTACTACAGCATGCTTTTGCTTTCCGACGCTGCTGGGTTGCTTTCCACAAAACCAGGCCCCCCACTGCAACACCCAGCAGGGTCGCCAAAGTAATCGTCACTGCTGTTTGCTTGGGCATTTTTTTAATTCCCCTTTTCCCCCCTTCACTTCACCCACTCAAAACGGCATCGTAGGATTTTATCATGTCCTGCAAAATAAAATGAGAGAGGTGGAAATTAAAGACAACTTAATGACATGTGCTTAGAGGTATTAAATACACCTACTGGTATCACAATGAGGTTCTAGCCACAACTCATGATCCCGACAGAAAAAGGACCGGGTCCCGCTCTGACAGACTGGGGGTCCGGGGACAGACAGCTGCAGGGGTGGACTGGGCAGGAACAGCAGACCGAATGCTGCCGTTGGCCACACCACCAGAAACCTTGAAGGCTTTTTGATTTACCAGTGATTTATACTGGTGCAACCGGGTGCTTCCACAAACGCTGGTATCCCAGGAAGAAACCAGTCAGGGATGTTACTGCTATCTTTTAGCTCAGTTTGGAAAGAGATCGACCCAAACAAGGACAAGACGAAATTACTGCAGAATACGCGTGTCTATTCACGCACTGGTAAATCACAGGCCCTGTCCGTTACGCTCCCCGCCATCCCATCCCGAGGCCAGAGGGCTCTCCAGGCGCCGGAGGCCCTGAAGCAGCAGCGCCCCTTCAGAAGGGAGCCTTCCCCCCAGCACACAAGCGCCCGGCTCCCCGCAGCCCCAGCTCCGCCGCCCAGCCCTGCCTCCAACGCTCTGCCCTTACGCGCTCTTCGACACGGGCAGCAGCCGCGGCCCCACCAAAACGGCGACCCGCCTCCAGGCCGCGGGCCCCCGCCCCGCCGGTTGCTAAGCCACCGGCCGTTTGCTCGCCCCGCTGCCTCTTGGGAACCGGGGCGTGCGGCTGCAGGCCGGGGAGGCCGCGGGCCCACCCGCCCGCGCAGCCGGGGCACCTGCCGGCG
>VZTL01043453.1:0-19794 GCA_013400535.1 Scopus umbretta
GTTGTTACCGGTAATCAGAGAGAGACTGTCCTCATAAGCCAGTCCTCATAAGTCCTTTAGTAACAAAGACTCTTCTGCTCTCTGTTATTTTTCATTTAATACAACATTTGTTTAGATCAACACAAGATAAATCTCATTCTGATTATGGTTGAGTTTCTATAATACCACATAATACTGCAGGATATAGCTCATGAGCTTCTGCAAGATAGTCATTTCACATGTTACACTTGTGTCTTCTCTGAAGAACGTCCTCCTTGCTTTCTTCAGGCAAAAGGCAGTAGGCCTTGGAAAACGGCGGTTAGTAAATGAACAACATCAGACTCAGAATATGTTATGCACTGAAAATGACTGGGGCCTGCAACAGAACCTAGAGATTGCAGCAGACATTCCTTATTTTTCTCCCATTTCTCAGCAGTGATGGCCACTGTTGGAAGTCCATCTAATCCGGGATAGCAGGCTATATAAACCCTCAAACCACTGTGTCTGTTCTGTGTCTTTGATCAGGACAGGTTGCCCATAGCAGAAGAAATACCTTGTACAACAGCAGCCGTATCTTGTCCTGTAGTATGTCTGCAAAGATATCAAGCTATGAATCAGTGTATTAAAGCAGCAGCATTCTTGTGCATTTGTTTGTCTTAATATTGAGATATGCATCATCAGTGCTACAGAAACAAACACAATGAAGTTGCTGTACTTACCTCCAGGTTTCAAGACTCTAGTTTTGATTTGGGAATTTCCATGTGGCTTTGCAGTTTACAACATCAGCAGTAAAAGGCTATAAAATCACAGCTGCATTCTGAGGCAGAGATGAGTCTAAATATAAAGACTAGGCAAATCATGTGTTGATTGAGGAATACAGGTTGGGGATGTGGGCAGCAGGGAGAGGGACTGAACCGGGAAGCAGCACAGTTAATTGCCTGTTCTAAGGATTGTACTTGTAATGGGGAGATAGTGGGGAGAGGGTGGAGGGAGGAATTTAGAGTAGCTTAAAGTCATTAAGCCAGAAAGACTATCTGATTCCTTCTCTGTAGCAACATAAAGTACCTTATTCAGGTAAAGAAGGGCTTTACTTACTGTAGTCTCACAAAGTTTATGCCACCCCAGATACAAACTTCACACCAACTTGTTCTCTCTGGGGAAGGTTCACAGTTTGGTTTTGTTTTTTCGGGGTTTTGGTTTGGTTTTTTTTTTGAGCAATAATAGTCTTTGTAAGATGGCTGCAGTGTCAGCATTTATCTTGAAACTCTTGGATATTAGTTTTGACTGCAGTCACCTTTCTGACAAGTGTTATTGCGACTGTGTTTTATATCCCTGTTCAGGATGATTTCTAATGATAATGCTCTGTCTACCTCACTGCTTCACACTAAATTATAGATGCCACTATGACAGGACAAACTATATCCAAGTGCTAAACTCTACTCCCTTTGTGTGATGTCAGTGCCTTCACTACTTTGTGCCTGGAATTAAAAACAGGATAGGAAGATATGCAAAACATTTCTGCTTAAAAATAATGTTCTGTCAGTTATTAAACAAGTGATATTTCATTTAATCAGCTCAAGGGGATTATTTTAAATGAAAAGGCAGAGAGTATGATTTTATTAACACATTCCTGCCCTAGAGTCCTACTGTAATAATTCTTTACTTGACTAAATTAAAAAGTTATAATTCAGTCCATCCACAACAAAGACTTATGGATAGTTAAATTTCATTAGTTTTTCTATTTTGAATTGTGCATGGAATAAAGGGAAGGAAGGCATTGTGTCTCCAGAAAATATGTCCTGAAGTAAACATTACATTATGAATACAAACAAACCAGACTTTTAGTGAAGAATGTTATATTATCCAGTTTCCACTTGTTAATCTGATACCTTCAGCTTTAAAACCATGCTATTTGTGCTATCTCTGTGCATACGTGTTTCTAAAACAAAGGCTTTTATCAAGTAGTAATTTTTTTCAGCCTAGAAAATGTGAACTAAGGGCAGAGTAAACCTACTACTCTTATCAGCCTGAGACTAATTACACTTGTTGTGTTGACTGTAATACAAATAATGCTCTATAAACCATTTTCACCCATGATTTTTAATTAATTAGGCATTGGAAACACTAGCAAAACTTAGCAGGAGGATACACAAAAGCCATTTGATTACACACATATATACCTGCACTAACATGCATGTATATACATTCATATAAATCTGTAAAAGCAGATAAATCACGAGGGTGTCACTAGTGACTCCATAATTAAGATTGTGCTGAGATTGGGAAGCGTACTTAAAACCTTGTTTTAAGTGGGATAAATAAATATTTCTGTGTATATGACAATATACATTAGATTTTTTTCCTCTTTCTTCTTATGCAGTTGTAAGAAAATAGGGTCTGTATCTGTCCTTAAAATTTCAGAGGAAGATATTGAATATTAAACCAAGAACAAGCAATTTTAAATAATATTTTAGGCTAAAAGTGTACATAATTCTCAAAGCAGATCCTTGCAACTGTAATACCCTGTAGGTCTATTTTTTGAAACGAGAGCATGTGTTCACTTTCATCTTGTATGTCTCAAATTGAAGACAGCTGACTAAATTCTGGTATTGTTTATGGATATAAATCTTAACTAACTATACTGATATCTTTGGTGATATTCTGCATTTGCTCCTGTGAAAGAGAGTAGAATTTAATACCGTTGCTTTAAAAAGAAACTGGATATGACTCCTGGGAAGGTTAAAAACATTCTATCTGATATCACTTCAGATTGAAAACTGTATAATAAATAAGAAAGCAAGTGATAGATCAGACAACTGAAAGCAAAGAATAGACAGCTAAATATTGTAAATAGAGGGATAGAACAAGTTATTTTTTTATAAATTCCATCTCAGAGGATTACTTCATTTATCTTTTGAGAGAGACTTTCTCATTACAAGAGGTATTTCACTAAAAAATTAATTGTTTATTAAGAATTAATTAAATAGGTTAGCATGGGACTATCTGATCAGGGAATATCAGTCTCAGTACTTTGAACTTGCAGGTGCTGCAGTGGTTGTAGTTAAGACGTTATATCGGAGCTTTCCTTCGCTGCAAAGGGTTGTGTCAAGAAAATCTTTAATATAAAAATAAAAAGCAGTTCATGCATAAAGCATGACGCCCTGAAGCGTATTAGATCTGTTTATCTCTCTGTTTAAAACGAACGATACCTGGTATAGTTTACATAACAAGGCAGGGATCAGTTTGATAAAGCATTTATATCACCTGGGGAACACACTGGCTCATTTCCTCAACACCTTTCCGCATGACTCGTTCACCAGCAAGTATAATAGCAAACAAAGTTTTAATAGGTCAAGAGCAGAGGACCTGCTTGTATTAAAGTAAAAGACATTTCAGTTTGCCCTTTGACAAATAGCTCACATTTCAAGCCTGGGTCTCTGCAGCTGATCATTGAATAATAATTATTGATCAAATCTTTTATGGACAAATACGTAATTGCATTTGAACATTTGCAGCCTTAAAGATTTATTTTTTTTTGAAAAAAGACAAGTTAAAGCTTAGTGATTATGTGGTGTACATAAAATGTGTGAATTACCAGGGGGGAACCAAATGAAGGACCAAGATGGACTCTTGCCCCCCAGATGCAGTGGCAAAGCTCTAGTGACCTCATTAGAAGCAGGATTTCACCTCAGAACATTAACATTTTTGGCAAATACTACAGTATAAATCTGCGAGCTAACATTTGAAAACACTTTTTTAAACAAATGAATTTCAATTTAGTTTGCAATTAAAATCTGTTGTTAGACTAACAGATTTTTTTTGTCACTCTTCCATTTTGTTTAATGTAATCCAGGATATGAGTCACATTTGCTTGTTGTTTCTATATGTGAAGCAAATACTGTAGCTGCTGTTTCTGTCATAGCACATCTGCTCTGCTGAAAACTGCAAAATGATAGATAAACACATGGACAGGAAAAGAAATAGATGAATAACATTTTGTAATTATTTTTTCAGTGAACAGTAATCATCACCAAATGTCTTTGCAGTTCAAAGGCTATTTTTGTTAAGCGGACATACATGGAGCTTCCATGCAAGCTATTGTAACTTTTTGGTATTTTTATTTTAAGTACTGAAAAATATGTTTTCCCCCAACTGGCACTTTCAGGACTGCATAGTAAAAGCAATATTGTTTTCGTCAGCTGTCCCATAACAAAGGAAAAGATTGTTCACTGAAGAGAAGAATTATTATGTTTTGCCTTTTCTGGAAAGTTCAACAGTGAAATACATCTTCCTTAGAGCATAATTAATAACAATTTGTGATGCTTTTATGCACAGATACAATTCAGACTATCTGTTCACTATATATAATGTAACAAAAATAAGCTGATATTACTACAGGATATGTATCTAGCATCCCAGCAGACATAAATCAATAATTGAGCCATAGATAAATAGATTAGAAGTGGCAATAGGAATGGAGAAGAAGCTGAGAAGAAAATCCACAAAAATAATTTCGCAAAGCTTGTCTTACATTTTCATCAGAAACTAAGCAAAATAATCTGACAAGGGCAGAAATCAAGTCATTTGGCAAATTCTTGTACTTTACTTTTGTCAGACAATGTAATACAGAACATGACACCAAAAATAATAATGTGTTGTCTAAGCACAGGATGGTAACACTATGCCTTTTATTCAGAATTATCCAACCCCAACAGGCTTTATGGTAGCTTCTTCATATGCTTGGTACTCTTCTAATCACACAGGCCCATGCACCGTTCATTCCTTCCTCCCCCCAAACTGTACTTCTCTTCCAGACACAGGGAACCCAGGAGAGCTGCTTAAATGGCAGCTCTGTTGTCTGCACAAAAGCAATGTCCACGTCTCTATATGCTGCTGTGCAGTTGTTAGATAGAAAGTCTTGGGAATACATGCCTTACACAAGCTTAGAGGGGTGTGTGTTTGGGCAGCTCTTGGCACTCTGAGGTGTTCTAGCAGACCTGAGGAATCTGTATATAGATTGTGGTTAGCAAGATGCTTTTTCTACAGACTTTTTTTTGCATGAGCTCTTTGTAAAAGCGTACGTGACTGCTGACTTCTAGTGGCTGGCCTGCAGATGACATCAGTCCTGATACTACTGCCCCTGACAGAGATTCTCCAATGGCTGAAGCATGAGGCAATATGTGGCAGTCGAGCAGAAGGACCTGAGCCTGTCCTCTATGCAATCCTCTCTTAATCCATGGAAATGCATGGGGGCTGCCGCTGGGACAGGGAAATTGCACAAACAGGCTAAACTTTGGCTGAAAATGGCAGAGAAGAATTGTGAGCTACATATTCAGCAATTATGTGATACGAAACACACGGGGCGGGGGGGCGGAATTATCACATTACTTTGTTTTTCTTGCTCCTCATATCACTTGCCCCACTCTGCCTCTGTGCCTCAGGGCAATACAATATATTCCTCGAACACCTGCCCCTGTTGCCACACTGCATGTCATTAGGGTTTCTACCCTGGTTTTGGCTTCTCTTGTTTTGTGGTGCTTTCCTTGTATGACCTAAATTTTGTTGTGCTCAATCCAAAGATCTTTGGCATTATGAAAGCTTTGTGAAAAAGGCCCATCATCATTCATACAGTTCAACATAAACATAAAGAGCTGTATGATAAAATATGTCTTTAAAGGAACCTTTTAAGACAGATTGGCTTATTAGAATAACATTGTTATGAATCTGTTTCTATGCATTAGGACTACACCAGCAAAAGAATGTAATGTGTGCCTCAAGTCATAATTCCTAAGTTCTTTTTAATGTCCTAAATAAGTGACCTAATTTTCAAAAATGGTGAGAACCAATTCAAGTCTCACGTGATTTCCATAACAGCTTCCAAGTGCAATTTTAAAGCTGACTTGCAGGATCAGGTCCTGCTATTGTCAAGTGAGGTGAATTAAGGAAGCTGTGTATTCCTCTGAACTGCTCAGCTGTGGACTGTCAGAGTCAAATAAAACTGGGCAAGGCAGAATAGGATTCCTGTATGAAAAAGAAAGAAAAGAAAACTGTGTCAGTGAAATTTAGATCAGCAGAATACAAGTTTGCCATATTAGAATTCAGTCACAAATCAGCTCCAGAAGTACTTCTCTAGCAAAGAAAAAAAGCCACATGCTGTTCGTAACAATAAGTGGTTAGGGCTTCCCTTATACACTTCCCCCAAAAGCAATGGTCTTCTAATTAAACAATTGTTCATAGAAATCACATCCCAAGAACTGAAGGAAAAGAAATGGAAAACTCATGATTGTTCCATTTTGTATTTTACTACTATGAACTGAAATGCAGTTTTATCACAAAACTAGATTTTTCTTCAGTTCAGCCTACTGTTTATAGTAAAAGAAAATTACATATTAATATAAAACTATGAATCCAGTTATAAATTCTTCTTCTGATGTCGAAAGGCCCTTCATACTCTTCAGATGAGCCTTGTTAAATATCTAGGTCCCTCTTCAGCACCTTCCTTTGCTTACAGACCTGATTATGCTACCTGTTATTGTGCCACTGTATCTAGGACTTCACAGCTCAGATGATTCTTAAGTGCTAATTGTAACTTTTTAACTCTCTTGACCACAGTACTGATTTGTTTGCTATAAAAGCAAATCAAGCATAAAGCAAATCAAAACGTGGAGCATGTTTTATTTATCTGTGCAGTTCTTAAGTTTACTTACTGGGTCCCCAGTTTACTCAGCAGCTCTGTTCCGCAGGAAATCTGCTTGCTTTTACTTTTCACCTTTTCCTTTAATGACTATATTGTATGGGCTGAGTGTATTGGTGATTTTCCTGAAAGGAAGACAGAGATTATATACGAAATGTTTGTCTGTCTTTGCATAAGGCTGTGCTGAGGTTATTCATCGAAAGCCTGTGTCTTCTGTCTTTCTGATACCATGGTTTTCCACCCCAGACTGTAGGCAAACAGCTGTTCTTTCTCCTCAGAATATTTTAGTGTGTTTAATTGCTTGCTACTGTAAATAGTTGTTGTGTTGAGTAACTGTTGCATTTCATTTTCACTTTTGTCAAACCAGAATCACATTCAGGCACCCGCATGTTGTAGCATGTTAAATCCCAACACTGGATGCATGCAGTCTTCAGGAAGGAGTACTTTTATTTTGTAGGTTGTTCTGAGACAGGACATAAGGAGGATAATACCTCCCAGACTGTAGGATTTGGTATGTGGCTTGACCTAAAAGACTCAAAATGGAAGGTGAGAGCAGGCTCCACTTCTAAAGCTTTCTTGTATTAACAGTCCATCACAACTCTTCTTTAACTTAGCACGTGACTCAGCTGCTCATTAAAGTCAGATCAGTTAGGCAAGGTTAGGCTTCCTCTGAGAAGAGGGACCTACACTTCCATTCTCACACAGCGCTGCAGCTTCTCTTTGGCTCCTCGCATTTGGCATCTGGGACAGTGAGCTGAAAGTAAGTAGAAGCCTTACCCCAGGAATGTGACACTGCGGTGTGCAAGCATGGACAAAGATGATCATTGTATTCAGGCTGAGTTCTGCTGTTTCTCATTTATTAATATTGTGGCATTTATGCCATAAACTCTTTCTAACTTGTGAAATCTCTTTTGGGAGACCCCCACAAGCAATGTAGTCCAAGGGTGTTTGCTGTATCTGTTTGATATTTCTGTAGACATCAGTATGCTCATCATGGAAGGTCCTATATAAATTAATCAGAAATATTACTAATGCCAGTTTTTATGAGCACACATCTCTATGTTGTATAAATAGCAGCTGATCCATTTGCATGAGTCACTTATCTTCTAACAAGGAAACTTTATGGTTCATGATTTTGCATCAAAAGTTAATCATTGTCTCATGGCTCTGTTACTGTTCAATAAAATGGACCTTCCTGGAGAACATTCAGTGAGTGTAGACGGACGTGACACTTAAGGCACTCAAAGTATGGCTAACAAAGGAAAAAGAAATGAGCATTGCTTACATGTTCAGCTTTACCTTTAGGAGGTCTACAGAGATTTTGGTCTCTGTTTGCACTAATCTTATGTTAGTGACTGTCATATTACATTAGCAAATTTAATCTTTGTTAATGTGATAGAAAGTTGCTAATACAATGAGACTCATTATATTAACAACTTTTGCATCATGTTAGCAAAAGCAAAATTTGCTAACAGAATGCAAAAATTACCAATATGATGAGGTAATCATTATCATTATTCCAACACCTGATTATATTAAGCAGCTACTAACATTTTTTAATATGAAATCACTATTTGCACTGTACTGGGATTTTCTAGGAGAGTTTGGGGTGCCTAAATAGGAAAATACAAATATTTTTTAACAAAAGCTTTTTAGAGATATGGGTTTTCTTTTGTATTACAATATAAAGATCACTTAATCAAAGCAATTCTGAAATTAATTTTCTTGACATAGGGCACTTTTTTTCCATAGAACATAATGAGCTATGTTATGACTAAGCCAGGAAGAGTATAGAGAGAACGTGGGTTACTACTGGTCTTATATCACCTTTTGTCTTTGAAAAGTAATTTCACATTACAAGTCATATCTTGCAGTATGTAAGAACTTACTTATGCAATATTTCATTAAAACATGTTCATTTCACTGTTATGATTTGTGTTTTTTCATAGCAAGACACACATGTATTGTAGAATATATTTGCATTGTAAGATTTGTAGTCTTCCCTGATTACCTTATAACTGGCCATTAAAAATGTACCAGGATTAAGTTAAAATTATGAAAATAATATTTTTAATATACAGAATATAGCCTGTCAGCAAAACTCTCTGATTGCAATATATAACATGCTACATCTCTATTAGAATTTCTTTGAAAACATTCTGATCATTATTATTCTCTATAAAGC
This sequence comes from Scopus umbretta, assembly GCA_013400535.1. Lineage (NCBI taxonomy): Eukaryota > Metazoa > Chordata > Aves > Pelecaniformes > Scopidae > Scopus > Scopus umbretta. The sequence goes on from VZTL01043453.1 coordinate 8,859, forward strand.
CTTCATTCTTATACAAGCTATGTAATACAATCTTTTCACTTTAAAGATTAGCTGTAAAAATTGAGGAAATGGACTTCAGCATAGAGTCTTCATGAACAATCCCATAATGGCAATGGGCAAGCTTTGCAAGCTGCTTTCTGCTATATAACTAGTAGAGTGGGGAGAACAGAGAGAACATTTTGAATATATGATGAGTATTCAGCAAAGGCAGATATCTTAGGCCAGCTGGAGGATGGAGCTTCTCAGTTATGAAGAGGTATTGCACTTAATGTTAAGTCCATTCAAGGATCTGTAATGACTTCAGCTGAAAGTACTTGAATTTCTCAATGGTCAAAGAAGAGAACTGCTGGCAAGAGGTTCACCACAGAGCTCCTTGGCTTCAGAATTTAATCCTACCTTAATACAAATCAGCTTTATGTTGCTGCTTTTAACTTCGAGAGAAAATGCATCAGAATGTTCCATTTCAAAGCCAGCAAATGAAGGAAAGAGAAGGTCAAGGAGTTGTGTATCCCTTCTGGAGAGACTCCATTTTTTTTCTGTGCTACTGATTACTTAGAAATCACTGGAGAATTTTAGACCTGGTGGTGGATGAGTAAAAAAGAGAAGCATCTCCTGCCACAAATCTTTATATGGAAGAGAAATTTCTTAGGAACTCAGGAATTCATAGAATATATGAGTGAACATTTTCTATCAAGCCCACTAGCTTGTCTTTTAGAATAGCTGGTACCAAATATTTCCAAGCCACACGTAAAAATCTACAGAATGGTAACTGTACCATGTAAGTTGAAGCATGACACTTTATATATCATATAAATTTGATTATACATAGCGTAGCATGGTTATTCTCATTAGCCTCATAGATACTTAGTCCTTCTTTTGAAGTTCTTTTATATGTATATTGATTGTGAATTGCATAGATTACGTGTTGTGGGGGAAAAATTACTTCTTTATAGCATTTTGTCTTTATCAGCTTAAAATGTGTTTTCCCTTCAATTTATTGGAAATCTCCTTGTTCTTATAATATCTCCTATGTATCATTCACTACTTTATGTACCTTTTGTCACATCACTTGTTATTTATCTGCTCTCAAAGCTGAACACAATACTCGGTGTAAAGCTTGGACTATAAATTTACATAATGGCATTGTAATATTTTCTTTATTAATTTTAGATTCATATTTATTGTGTTCTAACATCTCATTTAACTTTTTAATCATAACGGTCTCCACACAGAGCAGATGTTTTCACCGAGATATTTCCATTTCCTTTTATTGCCTAGTTATAGTTATTTAAAACTCCACAGTATACAGGATTAGTTTCTTCGAAAGTGCACTACATCTTGCACGCACTTGTTAGCATGAAATTTCATCTATTGCTCTGTTGTTCAGTTGTCTGCTCTGATCACTATTTAGGTACCTCTCATGTTCCTCCTGGTCTTCTTTTGATGTAAATAGCTGCATTTTTAAGTTTTTCTACACTGACACTCACTTTTCAAGTAAAACACATAGCAGATGTGAAGTCTGCAGATGCTTTCCATTGATTTGCTTAGTTTAGGTACACATTTAGTATGAACAGGTAAAATGTTGAAACTGTCCCATAAGAAAAGAGGCTAATAAGCCAGATAGGCCAAAACCAGATTCCTATGCCTCACGCTTTCCCTCTATTTCCTAGTACTATATCTGAGTGTCCTGGTTTCAGCTTAATTCAGAGTTCATTTTCTTCCTAGTAGCTGGCATAGTGCTGTGTTTTGGACTTAGCATGAGAACAATGCTGATAACACACTGATGGTTTAGGTGTTGCTCAGTACTGCTGACACTAGTCAAGGACTTTTCAGCTTCCCACGCTCTGCCAGGGGCACAAGAAGCTGGGAGGGGGCGCAGCCAGGACAGCTGACCCAAACTGCCCAAAGGCCTATTCCGTACCATATGGCGTTACGCTCAGTATAGAAACTGGGGGAACTGGCCGGGGGGCAGCGATCGCTGCTCGGGAATGGGCTGGGCATTGGTCAGCGGTTGGGAAGCAATTGCACTGTGCATCACTTGTTTTGCATATTCTTTTATCATTACTGTCATTATTATTTTCTCTTTCTCTACTATCCCATTAAACTGCCTTTATCTTAACCCACGGGTTTTAGGGGTTTTTTTTCAGTTCTCTCCCCCATCCCACCAGGGTGGGGGGAGGGTGAGCGAGCGGCTGTGTGGTGCTCAGTTGCCGATTGGGGTTAAACCACAATGCTGAGGTAGAACACAAATAACTTCTGTGGAGAGAGAAGTTGTCTTTTATTTGTTCATAAGGATATGGTGTCCTGTAAATTGTAATGGGAATGGAAATGTCCTAAATATCAGAAGAAAATAAAATGCTGTAAGAGAAGAAAAAAACGTAACCTGCTGGAAGTTGGTATTAGAGAGGGAAAACAGGTGTTTGTGTAAACCACGAACCCAGGTACGTTTCCTTGTTTTAGGCACAAAGTGAAAAATGTCAATGTAAAAGTAGAATCATAGAATCATTAAGGTTGGAAAAGACCTCTGAGATCATCCAGTCTAACCGTCAACCCAACAACACCATGTCCACTACATGTATAAGTATTTTATATGCTTTTGTAAACACCAAAGAATATGTAAAGATGGATCTATTTATATGTAAACATAAAGTCAAAGGTCAGATCCAGCTCTGCTTAAGATTTATCAGTAGTATGTTTCTTTCTAATTCCCTTTCTTTAGTATAAGTCCGTATTTTTTATTGTCTTGGCACTCTAGTAAAGCAAATAACCTTGTTAAAATACAAAATATTTTTATCTATTGGAAGGAATGCATGTGAATATTCTTTTCAAATTTCAAATTGAAATCATCTGCAGTGGTACTCTTCAAGGACAGAAGGGTTAGCTGGCACACAGGTGGGAGAAGAGTTGCTCATTAGGGAAGGTTTGTTATATGGTAACGTATAATTAAGGTAATGGTCACAGCTTGTGTGACAGCAAACACTCTGGCAGTTGTTTGATTGCGGTCTGGGTCAGGAGATCAGCTCTTTCTACAAGATGTATCCACATTAGTGTGTTAGTGAACAGGTTAGAAAGCAAATTACAGCTGCCTTTCTTAGGCATATTACTGTCGAGGCTCATTGTTTTGGGGTTTTTTTTACTGTACATCAGCAGTAATATGGCTTCTGAAGACTTCATGTGACAGGTTAGGTATTTTATCCTTTGAGTAAACAGTAATCATGGTGTGAAGAAAGTGGGGCATTGGAGATTTTTCCCATTCTTTGAGAATTCCATTCTTCCTTTTTAGTTTGCTCCAAGGGCTCTTTGGGGATACATATATTAAGCCCTTTAAATAGTTCATAATAAATCTTTGTCTCAGGCTGATTCTGACAGTTTTTTAAAGAGTCTTTTAAGAGAGAATCCTCAATCATTTCTTAATCCATGGGGTGATCTTCAGACTTGGAGGAAAAAGAAACAGTGCAAGCTCCGGGGTTGTGAAAATACAATGTAGAAAAATTTTAACTCAGAAAAACTCGGGAAATACTGTACTATGGAAATTTCACCAACCATACCGTGTTCTGTGTCTAAATGATCATTCTCCAGGTTACTTGGTTTGCAAACACTGGAGGTAGAAAAATGGGCTAACAAAAAAGCAGAGCAATTTTTATTGATCATCTTATTCCTATTATCTTGGGTTTGGCTTTATTTTGCCTAAAGCTTGAATTGCAGGGGAATTATGGGAAAAACAAGTCGTTGTTCCCAGTGTTAAAATAAAGTGAATAAACAGAATTCCTTCTGTTAAGTGTTTACCATTCAAGCCTTGTGATAAATCTGCCAAAATACCTGCACTGTGGGCTGATGTTTAAAATGCTGTTTCCTGTGTAATATGACAGATTCTGATTGTGTCTGTCAAAAACCTTCTTAACTCCACAGTGCAAAAGAAATAAATAAAGGGGGAAAATATAATAAAAGTAAGATGTCCGGTTCATTTGACATTTGTTTTCACCAAATAATTTGAGTGAGTTGTTTTCTAAGAATAATGCATGGCTGCAGCCCAGTGGAACTACTGTTAGGTATTTGTTTTCAGCAGTCTCAAGTCTGTCATTTTTGGAGATACCTGTTCTCAACTGTCTTTGAATTTCAATAGTATAGTGTTTGTCATTATTTTAGGCTTTTTTGTAAATTCTGCATAAGCAAAGAAATCTATAAATGCTAACTTATCTGTATAAGAACTCTCTCGGTGTATCTTAGGAATACTGTTGCCCTATTTTAATTTAATATACTACCCTGAAGAGAAAATACTGTAATAGGAACAAGGAAGCAGTACTAATAAGGGACAAAGCTATAGAGAAACCTGGATAGTTGGGCTTCTTACCCCTTCTGCAGCCAGGAACATGACTGTTGGTGGTGAAGGCCGGTGCTGGAAGTGCTACCAGCTGAGCAGTACGTCCCAATAGCATCAGCTACCTGCCATGCCAGCTGCACTAGCAAGTTCTTCGGCAGCAGCAGCAGCAGAACCTGCCTGGTTCTGCCTAGCCTGGACCAGGTCATGGAGTTTCTGTATGACAGATGAGAGGGAACAGTTGCACAGCAAATCTTGTGATGATGGAAATGCTAATAGCATTCTGAAATAAATTTAGATGCACAGTGCTGAGGACATAAGTATTTTCATGTTTAAGTAATAGTTCTATTCACAGGATATTTTTAAGTGTTACTCATTTGGGGCAAGGGGCGAGAAAGCCTGTATTGCTTAATTTTTTCCATTATTCTTTTTCTTTAAAAATAACAGTATTAGTCACACTGGTTTTTGACAGGGATAAGTAGATTCTGTCTGAGTATATGAAATTGTATGTTTTCTGACATTCTAAAAGTGTTGCTTGACTGTTTTCTGAATTATGAAGCCACGCAGCTGGAGAAAGTAGTTCCTAAGGTACATCAGACCAGGACTTTCTACAAATCCTGCAAAACCTGCGGCATTTCCCTTTATCCCCCAAAGAATCTGCATATTGCCATGATGCTTAGCACCGTACCTATTGCCACCGTCTGGTAGTGAAGTTATCTTCAGCCAAACATTAAACCCTATGGGGAAAATATTCTTCTCACTCATTTTCCCTTGACAACATAAGGCTTTTAACTGCAACTCTTTTTTTTTATTATTGAACCATTCTATATTAGCTAAAAAGTTGTTTTATAAAAGAAAATTATTTCTCGCCTTCCATATGTCAAAATATTTGTAAAATACCAGTTTGCATTTGCACGCATCCAGATAAGGTTCAAACCTGGAAAAGGGAACAGTTTGGTAGAGCCCATATGACTGAAATCCAAAAACCAGAATGGAAACCTGTTCGCAGTTTTAAGTAGTTGTTCACTGTTAGCAAAGATGAACCCAGCTACTTGCCGTGTTTGAAAAAAATAAGAGGTCAAATGATGCCACAGTCTTACCACCCCTTTTTTCCATTTTCAGTGTGTGAACAGAAAGTGGTAGGTCAGATGGTCCTCTGTGTTATTGCTGCTAAACCAGTAAGCGTTTGCCAGTAATGATCAGTCTGTGTTTGCACATGTATGCTTGCTTGGTTTAAATGTATGCCCGGTAGCTACGTACTTTTCTAGAAAGGTTATTCAGCAAGGTTACACAATTTGTGCAAAGTGATTTTTTGGCAGGATTCTATACACATTGATATAGCAATCCAGTAGATACTAGCAACCAGTTACTGCCCCTTGGTTAGGCTGCATGGAAGATTCATGTATATAAAATAGTGTATTAAAGTAAACTTACAAAAGCAAAGAGCAATCATTGCAAATGTAATTTTTTCTTCCTCTTTGGGATTCTAATTTTAAAAGCATTAAAGAAGACAGCTGCTCATGCTGTGATATGCGCTAAACAGCCTGAAGGATGGAAAAAAATATATTTGTAGCTCATAATAACTATTGACCTTTTTGATATACAATGTTCTCTGTGTTAGCTATTCTGCTCTATCAACAGTGAAGATTGAACATGACTTTTTAATAGAAAACATGGGGTTTCAAGCTGCTTTCACAAAGGTGTTTATGTATTGTTATTTTGTATTGTAGTACAAAGACTAAGTCCTGATGCCCTTTGTCTGACATCATGTTTGTCATAAAAAAGCCCCACTGTTACTGACTGTTTTATATGAGGAATTGGCTCGTAACCATTTTATAGTCATGATAAAAGCATTGCTCCACTAGATCCAGAACACAGGTATTGAAAATAGAATCCCCCAAATATCCCAGCAGCACCAAAGGTATTTTCTGAAGAAATAGATTCCTCAAGTGGCTATATTTACGGGGGTATTCCACTAAGATTTAAAACACTCACTTTTTGCATTCATTCTGTTTGTTCCTTGGCGTACACAGGCTGCTGCATAATAGCTTTTGCTGGATGTCTCAAAGACTATCTTTATGATACTCCGTTTTTTCTCTTGAACTTTCCTACTGCTTAGTTGCTGAGTACAGAAACATCCACTAGCAGCAGCTTGACTTTGACACTTGTGTATGTTTCCCCTGAGTGGGATCATCCAAACATCGACTGAGCAGCATGAGGTAACTCAGCTGCTCTTCTTTCCCTCAGGGAAAAGCTTCACCAAAAAGCACCTCCCATTTGGCATATGAAAATCTGGAAAGCAACCTCTTTATTGTGCTTTTTAAGCCCAAGCAGGCTGGCAATGTTAGGCAACATCAGAAGGGACTTTTTAATGTTTGTTGGGGGTTTTTTTATGCCATGTGCTGGGAAGGAACTTTAGTGGGCCATTATTGGCAGCTCTGAACCACAGTTATTTTCACAGCTATGCTCTGGAGTGTCAGTTAATGATTCACGAGTTACTAGGCAAGAGCAGAAAACTAGCAAGAGAGAAAAAATACCCTCGGTTGATCCTTCTAGGGCATGAAAGAGGGGGAACAGCATAAGCATTTAATGGCAGTTTTGTGCTGAAACAAAACGGTCAAAATTGTTTATAAGAAGTTGCTCAGTAAGGATAACGATCATTATAATTGTGGAAACCAGCCACATCTCAAAGGAGATTTAGCATCTAGTCCTGTATTCCTCACAGGCCCATAAAGCTCTCAGGGAATTCAGTGATGTTTTTACCCTCAAAACAAGTCAGGGTCCTCTCTTCCCTTTGCTCTTTCCTCATTTCCCAGTTTTTCTCTGTACCCATTTCCTAGCAGAGAATAGATCTGCTATTACTTACGATCCTAACATCAGGACTTTTCCTAGCCATTAGATGTGTTCTGTTTCAAACTTTATTAGAATTGCTGCAATGCAAGTAAACAGCAAGGAAACGATACCACTTTGCTGATCTTCTTTGGGATTGTCACTGAACCTTGAAAATTTATGAGTGTCACTGACCTCACATGAAACCAAGCCGACAGGTCAGGTCAGATTATTTATTCCATTGCTTAAAATAAATTAACTTTAAATGTAAAAAAGTACAAGACAGTTTGAGCTTCATACACAGTATGCTTTATGTACCACTCGCTCACTAGACCATAACAGTGCATCGAGAGTTGTTCTGGTCTATTGGATGAATGTAGATACATTTGCGACTGGTTAGATAATGGATTGAAGCCCAGGAGACTGTAACATTTCCAAAGGCTTTTTCAGAGTTAAAGTTTCTTACCATGATTAGTTCTGTTAATAGCAAATCTTTATTCTATTGTTTTCAAACAGGTAAAAAAGCTCTATGTATTTCATAGATCACTGACCTAAGAAAATTTGTTGTAAAATCTGTCTTTTAATATTATAGGAGTAACAAAAATCTTATGCATAGCTTCATCCTGGCAACACTTTATTTATAAGTCTATCCTGGCACCTAACTCATTCTATATTTTACCGTATATATATAAAATTCTTTGGGACAAAGTTTACATGGGAAGTAAATTGCATATGTTGGGAATTAATAGCCTGATAAGACATGTTTCTAGACTAGAAGAAGAAGAAATAGAAGGAGATGCAGAAGAAGAAGAAAGGAAGCTTTGAGAGGCGTTAAATAAAGTAATACTTCTTAGTCCAATAAAGACTAGTTCAGGTCACTTTGGTTCCACAAGGATGATAGAACATTCAAAAATTTCTCTATATAGTAATAGGGAAAGCCTGTCAATGAGTTTGTACTTTAGTTTGTCCTACATAACTACAGCCAGTACATGGGCCTAGTCTGGATTGAAAAATAAACAGGGTAAGTTCATTATTTGTAACACTACAGGATAACTTTTCAAAGCATGGCTTATTTCTCTGCAGATGCAGTCTTTTGTGTGCCCAAAATATAGTATGCATAAAGTACTGTTTGCACTTGTAAAACCTGCAAACTGAGCATTAACAATCACAGACAAATATAGTTTGCACATTAAAGTTGTGTTGTTTGTATATGCATGTTAGTTATGTGAAACTGCAACTTATTTTGCCAATAATTGCATATACGGTTTTGCTTATGCAATGGTAATCCAGCATTAAGCTCCTTTAGAGAATTCTGGCTTACTTTTGCTTGTGGTTAATGTTAAGCCTGGTGTATTTTGGGGAATAAAACAAGCATATTTCCAAACTGGTGTAACCACATACACCAGACTGAATGTTGGCATGTGCAACCAAAGCCCTAAGCAACAGGCCACCCAGGATGCTAGAAATGATAAAATAATAATAAAGAACTTGATCCAAGTCTTTTCATAGTATTCCTACGTACTTAAATAGAACCAGGCTCCAGTGGCTTAAGTTTCCCAAAGATAGGGAACTTCTGCTGCTTGAGACACACCTGGCATCCATCAGCTGCTCCAGAAAGACTTGGGTCTTCTGGAGGTCCTGTGTGAAACTTCCATTCCTGTGCACATCTCAGACGCTGTGGGGCAGCTCGCAAGAATGCTGTAGACCTATGTGTGGACAACTGAATTAAGCCTTTCGTCACTTAGAATTCATCCCTTAAATGAAGAAACTGTTCTTCATGCATTTATAATGGTTTGTCCCAATAAATTTTATATAGTTAAGCACTAGGGTTTTCACTATTTCCTTTGGAGGAAATTTTCAACAAATTGAAAAGTCAGGATTAACTATGCAAATTAAAAATATTAACTACACTGTTTTGTGGCCAAATAGTTCAAGTTAACAGATTCCTGTATAATATCCAAGTTCTTGTAAATCCATAGTGTATGAGGCAGATATTAAATATATTCTCCCACTTTTCTGGCTCTTGTATCTAAATTCATTGCTACTTTAATGACTTGACTTCTGCCTGAATGCACATACTTTTATCACATTAAAAGGATACACTGTACATATCTGAGTCAGTCATTTGTTCTCTCAGTTTCAAACATCTATGCTTAACAGTGTGTATCATCACATGTGGGCCATAGCCTAGTAATTACAGATTTTTATAATAAAAATAGTCATATATATAAGAATTATAATATATATTAACATTATGAAAAAATTGAAATAAATATATATGTAAAGTTTCAATGTCAAATTAGTTTTAAAAAATTAAGAATTTCATACAATGACAACCTATCCAAAACAATCTGAGATGCCAGCCCATCTCATCAACTGTTGGACCTGGAAAATTTGGAGGGATAAGAGTGAACTAAAAACCCCCCAAACAAAACAAAAATAAACATTACAAGAAACAGCTTTCAACAGAAGTCTGATAGGATTTAAAGTTTTTATGCCTTTGAGTTTCTAATAGGCTTATAGGTCATGAAAAGTGAATTATTTTCATCTTGGAGATAGCATGACAAGAAAGAACAGTTTAATGTCTTGTCTGAAAATATTACCTAGCAATAAATTCTCTAGAGGAAGACATCCTTCTTTCTTTTTCTTTTGGAAGAGCTGCCCAGAGCCTTCCCCTTTTCAGTGGGACCTTGGCCAGAACCCAGCATTATTTCCCCCTGTGTAAAGGAAAGAAGAATGGAACTAAGTCACCAAAAGCCTGGGGTCCAATTCTTAACTTCTTCAGGTTTTCAGTAAATAGCAAAACAGAAATTTTAAGATTCTTACCAAGTTCAATACAAGTACCATGAATTTCAGATCCAAATCTGGTTATTCAGGAATTCAAGTTCCTGTTTATAACTGGGACAGCTTACAGCAAAAATATTCCTACAGCGCCTTTTAAAAATAGTATTGCCTTGGAAGAATGAACTAGCCTCTTCTTTGCCACCCACAATGTTAACTAAATAGTTCAGATAGTCCTTGATTTTTCAAGATGCTGAACACACCAGCAAGACCAAGAGAGAACCTATAGAAACTGCAAGCTCTGTGCTCCTTGGCTGATCTCCAGGCAAGCTGACTGTGAGCGTAAATATGCCTAAGTGGTTCATCCAAATAGTCCAAGGATCTTCAGCACCTTCCTAGGCCAAGCTTTAGCCTCCAGTACTTGCCCATGTTCAGCCTGCAATCAGACTGAACCCACCTCACTTAAAACCACACATTTGCACAAGTGCTAAGTGTAATTTCATAGTTACTTGCACTTATTGGAAATAAATTGTCTTAATTTGAAGCTTTTGAATTGTGTTTGCTGGGCTAGTCATTAGAAAAATCTGTCCTTTAGCTTATAAAATGATCAAATTTGATCTGTAAGCTACTGAGAGAGAATTACCTTGGCAACAGTGCTTTTTGAGAGTCACTTTTCTCATTAAAAACACACTTTAAGAGGCAATAATATAAGAAAAAACAGGACAGTTAACTACTCAAGGTTAAATTTTCCTAGAAAGTCTTTTAATGCCAGGTTACAGACAATAAACTCCACAGAAGAAATAGAAACATTTACAAAGATGCATCTAGTCCAACTGAAAATGATAGATTTATATTACCTAATTATTCATCTGAACATAATGATTCTCAGTTGCCTATGCAAAGGATTACAAGACTTTAAGAAAATGTGGGAAGAGGTTTGCAAGTGTAGAACACAACATGAAAAGAGCGCTCCCTCTTTCTTACTGTTCTGTAGAGCTTCAAATTAAG
>VZTL01043457.1:3156-19994 GCA_013400535.1 Scopus umbretta
ATGGTAGGACCTGATCTAGTGCAAATGAGTAGCAAGATACAATAACATTATCTCTGACTAATAATAATTCTTATACTGTGTTTCTCTCTTTTTTTTTTAAATGTCAATTGAAAATCCTACAGTTTACCTCTTGTGTGTAACAACACAAGCTAAACTGCAAGGATTACACCCATCCTCCTTATTCCCTATGGCAATCTCTTTTTCCCATTCCATTCAAAATTCAGTTTAATAAATATTTTTGTTTGGAACATTGTCATCAACAGTGGGACTACTATTCACCCCATGGCTTACCTAGAGAAGATCAGAGATGCTGAGCAGAGCTTAGGAATTGCAATACGCTGTTTAAGTGGCATATCTAATAGACTTCCTTTTTGCCTCTGATGTAAAGTATAGTGAAGACGTTATTACCCAATCACCTTGGCATCCACCCTAATCTTTCTGGTTTGTTCTATGCATTTTGTCTGTATGCTTCTAGCCACAGCAGCAACACTCTTTTTCCTTTCTATTTATGCATTTTTTAAAAACTTGTGTATCTATATGTTTTACCTCTTTCTACATTACTCGTATTTCTTGACCAATATTATCATTCTTTCTCCCAAGCGTTTACTCTTTTGCCATGCCATACTCAGTCTTCTGGGATCTTTGTTTTATTTTTGTCTCTCAAAACAACAGTTCCTTCCCCTGACAAACAATAGTGAGGGAACAAGCATTTTATAAATCACTCTCTGTATATTTCACTGTCCAAAACAAAACAGATGTAGAATCTACATACAGAATGTATTCCCCCTCCATGCACCCTAAGAGCTCATGCACAGTATTGGAAGAGTGATCAATTACTGGTATGCAGCCCCCATAATAATGAGCAAGTACTGGGACACACTCTGGCCATTCACCCAAGATAATGATCAAGTTGTGGTACAGTAAACACATTCTGCATCCATCCATGGGATGTCATGCATTCTGTATAATATAAAGGGAATGATCAAATATAGAGATATACAAATACTGCCAGTACCACCCAGGCTGGAGATGATGGTATACATGGATCCCGATTAAATAGTCCTTAGCAAGTACATTGGTATATTGTGCAGCTACTCGAACAATGTTTTCAGTAACATGGATCACATACTGTTCTGCATAGGATTAAGCTAGAATATTCTGCTAAATGTCTTTTTTTCTGGTGATGATTTTCCAGTTGGCTTTCTAACTTTGCCTGCTTTAATATTTTTCCCCTGTACTTCTCCCAGTGTCTCACAATCTTTTGTTCTATGTCTGATCTCCCAGTATCCTGTATATAGTACTTGCTAAAATATTTCTCACTTTAATTGATTGTTCATTTTGAAAGAGAAAGAGAAGGAAACATAAAACACACAAACACACTGCTTCTGGTGCTTCCATTACCTCTAAAGCTTGCTTTAGTTTTTTTAAAATGTATTTTTCCAGCCAAAAATATTCTCATTTTAAAGGTTTTGTTTTTCTCTTTGCTAATTTTGCTGTAGGTTTACTATTTCTTTGTGGGAGATGCGAAGAGAAACCGATAGGTAAATTCCATTTAGTCTTTAAAAGACATGCTGAGTGGGTGGGTGACAAACATGAACTAGAAACATCATTGCTTTAGCGTTTATTCTAACTGCATGAAACTGGTGCAAGTATATTGACTGATTTTGATAGAAATCCGATTTAAGCTTTAAATAAAAAGATAGCATGTTCCTCAGTGTAATCTGTGTTGGAAGCAGTTACACTGGTCTTGCAGAATGTCGACCTGTCGTGGTTTCTGGAAGCCCCTTTCTAGAGATCCTTCATCACTAAACAGGAATCCTGTCAAGCTAGAAAACAGGCTTTCATTAAGCTCTTCCAGCTCCCTTGTTTGCTCCTCCTGTCTTGTGTCACGGCCACAGCGAATGCAATGCATCTGAGTATTTTAAAAGTGCTCAGTACTAGTCCAGCTGTCCTCTGCCTGATGTTAGTAAAAAATGTTACTGCTGATTTCAGCATGAGGTGATTTAGGCTGTAGGTTGAAAGTACAAAGTTCTGACATTTTGCCAATGAAGTTTGGGGCTGAGCAAGAACCGAGGCACTCAGTGGCCACTTATTTAATCTAATCGACCAAGCTGTACTATAGTGACCACTTTCTGCATCTGTCCATGGAATATCATGTACATGGAGTTTAGTTTGGGACTTGCATTTGAAAGGAGGGTTTTTCAAATTCCTCTAAGTGGCCTCAAAACAGAAATAGAAACATGGAAAGTCTCAGGATTCTGAAACACTGAGCTCTGAAGAGGAGACACATAGAAAGGATTATGAGAAATAAAATACTGAATGATATGGAGACTGTAAATCAATCTATCTCTTTGTCCTTTCTGCTTGTAAATGAGCATTTTTACAAAATGCAGAGATATGGCAGAATGCATTGCCATAAGACATCACTGAGGCCAAGAGCTCAGCAGGATCCTAAGAAAGAAATAGGAATTTACATGGATAATGAAAAAAACTACAGTTTCAGTGTTTCTTTAAATAAAGTATACAGGTCCTCATGTTTCACAGCATTAGCCAACTACTGAGAATGGGAAGAAACTTCCCCTATGGCCAAGTTATTTTTTAATTATCCACTCTGGGATTTCTCATACTTTCCTCTAAGGCATCTTTTACTAGCCTCTCCCATCACCAGGGCCACCAAAAGTGCTCTTTTTAACAAGATGGCTGCCTCCAGAGGTAGGTACTCCAAATGTCAATTGGGATTATGCTCTTCAGTTTTAGGTGTCTTATTTATTCAGACAGGGTTGGATTTAGCAATTTTTATTACAGCTAAAACACCCGACTTTTAGATTTAGAATCAGTAAGACATTGTTATCAATGCAAAATAACAGTTGTATGAGAACTTGTTCTTTGTTTTACACCCTTAAAGGGTGTTTTCTTTTTTTTTTTTTCTTTCAGAATTCTGACCTGAGCAAAAATGGTTGTGGTTGTCTTTTTCAATGCTGATAGGTTTGAAAGTTGTAAAAAACACTTTATCTTCATTTTTTATGTATGTATACAAAACCTAGATAATTGTAGCCATCTGATTCTTGAAAGAAATAACTCAATGCTTGTTTCTCACAAGACATCAGAGCAGCTCAGTGCCAGTATTTAGAGCTTCATGAGCAACCTTTTGGTAGCAAACCCATTTGTGAGATGTCTTTCCACAAAAGGAAAGAGTTTAAGAAGGAAAATGTTTTTAGTTTGAAGCTTTTACAAGGTTTATTAAAAACAAAGGGGAAAAAAAGTGATTTCTAAATACTTTGCCAGTATCTTAATATGTATTCTTTAAAGAAAACTAATGAAAATTTTAAACCATATGTACATTTTACAAACATTTAAATGAATGTCTGTGTCTAATCTCAAGTGCATTTGATTAAAAAATAGGACAATTTTGATGTTCCATGTTCAATTATTAAGCAAAAATATTCAGTTATCAGATAGTTAATTAAGTGGAACTGACTGTATTCATTAAAATATTTGTTCCAAACAAATGTATTTAACATTCAGATATTATGCAGAATAGGTGACAATTGCATATCTCCATGGAGATCAATAATGGGATTCAGATCATTGTGTAAAGAGTCTGCAAGTTTAATGCAGAGAGAATGTCATTATTATTTCTCTCTTAATGATGGTCATTATGCGCAAACACTGATTGAATTCCATTTGTTACCTGCGTTTGAGCTGAGAGGAATAATTACAATTTAAGTGTCTCCATTAAAATTCATAAAAGAATATGAATGCAAAAATTATACTTGAAACTGACAAAATATACTTTGAGGATATAAATTGTGTTTTCTGATAGGCCTCTTAAAAGTATTAAAAATAGCTTCATTTTAATAAGATGGCATATAAAGATCATGCATTATCATCACCTTTATGTTAATTCTCATAATACATGACTAATACTAAAAAGTGAAGAAATTAACTTTTAAAAGTAGAAATTAATGAAACAATAGACTACTTGTCATCCAGCCTATTGGAATGGATACCTCTATATTTGGGTTATAGTTGCCTATCTTCATAACACCCAGTTAACTCATCAGCTGCTGTATATTGTGGAGATTACCCTGCCACGTTTTCTGTGACATGTTTCAATATATTTTTCTGCTAATTAAATGGGATATTATTAGTGCAACCATTTATTCAAGAAAACCTTTTACATGTGCTATGATTTACTGTATTGCACCGGCTGCTCATTGTACCATGAGAGTGATTCAAGTGCTTACTACAAGTACTGAAGGGCCTGATCCAGGACGGTGCTCAGCCTTTCAATAGTTCTTTGTGCCTCTTGACTTCTCACTGAGGTGCTTAGTCCTTTATAGGATTGGATCCTCAAGCTATAATTATTAATAGCAGCAATACTCCTGAGGGACCGCCTGATGACATATCTCCTGAAACAGTAAATGATAGCAGAAGACACTTCTTTCCATCTTTACATACTGTCTAAGAGATGACAGACTGGCTGGTGGGAGTAAGGTCTCTTCGTTAAGGGTATGTTTGGTATGAAACACGTCTACCTATTATATTTTCCTGAGTAAATATGTAGGCTCCTTCTGATAGGACCTCGAAATGGTGGTTTTCATTTTTACCAGTTTTTTCAAGAACAGGGGTAGCTATTTTAGGTAAGTTTATTGAGTATATTCAGGTGAGTTGTTCTGGGTGGTCTTTTTATACATGCAGTTCACTTTCTGGGATGAGCAGGTGATCTCTGGCTACTGGCATTAGGACAGAATTTTGCCTTCTTTTGCTGGAGGTGGTTGTGGTGGGGACTCAAGATGCCTTTTGGCAGGGCACATACATGTTATCACATTATTATTATTAAAGTTGACAGCAGAAATCTGTTAATTAGATTATATGTGGATGTTCTGTCTCCCTGATTATTTGTTCCAGTTAAGAGATGAAGTATTAAAAATAGTTGAAAAAGCTTTACAGTGACAAAAAGCTCTGCTCAACAGAACAAAAAACTAAACCAAAGAAAAAGCCAGGATATTTACAGTATTTCAACTTGTATTTTTTCCCTCTAATCTTTATCTGGCACATCACTATTAAAATTAAAAAGAAGAGTCTAGAATTTTATAACTATTTAACACTTGGTTAAACACTATTTAAGTATTTGTCACCAGGAAAATGTTTCCCTATTAAGCAAAATTTATGCTAAAATGGTTCTGATTAAGCAGTAGTCATTGCCATTTACAGTTGGTAGACTAAACAGTTTCCCTGGAAGATATCTCAATTAAGTGGCTGTCCAAATGAAACGTGTCACTATTAAATGGTGTTTGCTACACTATTATACTTTACTCTTCTGAATGATGGGATTGAAAATATAACTCAGTTACTAAACAGTAAGAACAGCTCACATGTATAGCTTTCATTCTCAGAAAAGACATGTATAAATTGTGTATACCACCTGGTTTAAAATAAAATTCAGGGTTTAGCACTAATCAGTAACAACTGAATATGCATGATTATTGGCAGAGCAAGTTTGTAAAATTGGCTTTGCTGAACTGGGATGAGAGAGACAGAGGTGACAGTGCACGTAAAGCAAGGAGTGAGCAGTTTCATGTAAATAAGCTTTCTGTGTCCAGCCTAGAATCTGCAACCATGGAAAAATTGGATTCTGCAAACCAGTGAGTTCTTGCTGAATCAGTGGTCAGAGCTTCAGAGATCCATATCCTCTCTGCAGTGCCTCTTCCTCTGGACAGAATCCTAAAATGATTTTACAAGAATTCATTATAACTCAAAATCCTCACACCTTTGCTGTAACTTTATTAGCTTTTAAAGCACTTGCGATATAGCTAAAAAACATGCTATAAGAGTTACTAGAACTTTGATAGATATAATAAGCAATTATTATGGGACTGACATTCTAAATGGGAAAAAAGACCTCTGTCCCTTTTAAAGAAATGTAGAATACTTACCTTACAGGAGTATAACTGTGCTTCACAGTCTAATATGTGAATTTGACCTAAGCTTTTGATTCTCTCAGCAGCTACTAATGGCAGTTCAGATCAACTGGTATTAAATCACAAGTATAAAAAAGCATGGGGAAAATAGCCACCAATTGAATTTCTTAACTAGTTACTCCTGATTGACCTCACATTCTCCTGCTTGAACTGCTGTTTCTCAGGTATGCAAATCTCTCCTTGATTGTATACTGATGGGTAGGCTACTTCCTAAATCCTTAGGGAAGTAAAAATCCTTTTTCACAAACGTTCAAGCTAATCAAACACTACCTTCTCCCATGTCTTATTTCTTGTTACTCTGACATGGCAAGAAAAGTTCAAGGCAACAGTAATTGCCCTTATAATGCTTTTGGAACAATTCAATGCATGTAGGTCAGGCAATGAGAAGCGGACGGTTTCAGAAATGAAAAATCATACTTAATCACTTTTTTAAAAAGGACTGAAAATTACTTTGTTAAAATGAAGTCATACTGTGCTGCTAGAAGATGTTTTCTTTCGGTGACATTACTTTATTTGATAGTCTTGTGGTTCAGTCAATAAAAACTTGAGAAGTGTACTCAGTATACATTGCAACTGAATGCAGCAAAATACCTCCCAAAATTACAGAATGAGATCACCCTCTCCCCAGTCACTGCTCTTTTCCATGTTGAGCAAACTGTAAAACAGAAAAATGTCTCTGTTCACTTTGCATGAGCACTGATCCCTCTGTATCAAAAACTGATGGCCCTCCCCTACACAGACCTTTGGAAAATAAACACAGTGGCATGTGCAAGTAACCAAATGGATTTTTAAAAACCCTAAATAAATAAAATTCTCAATAATTCTGATGGTAGGAAAATCTGAAGTAACACAAGAGGGCGGATTCAATACATTCTTTCTGTTAAGAGAAAAATACTCTGCTACAGAGGAAGGGTAAGTCTCTACAGTCCTTTTCCCTCGTTCCCAGTAATTGTAGAGGTGGTTGAGGCACAATGAAGAATGCAGAATCAAGTTTGCTCTAATTTAAGGCTATGCACACCCAATATTTACCTTTACAGTTCTTAAGTAACATAGAGCAGCTCTGAGTCATATTATATACCCTGGTTTGCTTGTAGTAACTCAGTTATAAAACTACAGGAAAACAGCACATAGAATACAAGAACTACTCTGCTTCTTGTCAGGTCTATGCTTACACAATCTCACAATAGTGTTTTATCTATATGCATTGAGAATCATGTCCACCGTCCAGTGAAGTTTTAATGCAAGTCAGATGGTATAATTTGAATTTTTGCATGTTTTATATTGATATCAGGTAAAGAGACTTTCTCATACTGCCTTTGTATTAACCAATAGCTTTTTCTAGATGTAGTATTTCTTTGGTTTGGAGTTTTTTTGCCCTTTCCAACTGAAAATAAAAGAACTGATCTGAACCTTTACTACAAGCAAAATACTCCCCTACCTTGCCAAATCAGAGCAGGCTGTTTGTATGTTGCATTTTACCCAGACACGTCTGAATAGAAAATAAATGACCAAATAATTCATCCCTTATTGGAGCTTCTCCTAGTAATGCTACGCTCCTTTTCTGACTAGCTTTGTGGCATTCGTGCACGTGTTTAACATTATGTCCAATTTACACAGCATGTTAATGAATGATCCCGTGTTAGGCCTAGGAACACTGTACTTCTGCCGTTAGGAAACCAAGGCTCTGCTCCAGCCATGGCTCTTGTACCTATGCATAAAAGACACTAATTACGCTGGTTAGGCTTTTAAACCCCAGCATAACCAAATGGCGAGCAGAAGTTGCACCTGCGCATTTAGGTACCCTATTTTTAAGATGTGTTGTCTGTCAACAACTTATCAGTTGTAGGCATTTAACTTACACCCACTTGAGCAGAATTAAGAGTGTTTACTTTCCTCATAAGGGGCAGTCAGATATGTACCAATTTTGTTTTAACTGTGGAGAGCAGGGAGCTGGGAGCGGAGCAGGGAAGGGATCCAGGAAGGACTAATCAATCACTGACAGATTACAGCTAAAGCCACTTCCATACCCATTAAAGCAGGACAAATGCAGAATTGCAACTGAACAACTTCTAGTTTTAAGCCAACAGTGGGACTTCCTAGTTATTTATCAAAGTCATTGCTGGTAAGCAGCATGCCTCACTGCTCGATTGTACTTCACAGCAGACAGAGCTGACTGAAGCTTCAGCCATGAAAGAAGTGTTTATGCCCTCAGCTGTGGTGCTGTCAGCCCTCTGGAATTTACTGTAAATCACACAGCTTTTATTGCAAGATTTAGTAGCTGATCCTCTGTGGGCTCTATTCACTGCAAGCTTGTTACTATTTGGATGTTAGCCTCAGTCCATAAAGGGACTTGCTACACATCATCAAACAGCAGCGGAAAACCAAAGGTTTCATTTTTCAATTTTCTAAACCCTAAACTCCTCAACAGTCATTGAATTTCATTGCAGAAAGTGGAAGTCTACTTTATTATGGTACTCAATTTCCCCAATGGAGTTATACACTTATAACATTACTTTTATTTCCAATGACAGGATCTGGCCATCTGTCCTGGCTGTAATTTCATAACACACTCACTAGTTTTTATTTTAAGGGAATTTCTAGATATTACATTGAGCTTGTGACAAAATTGTAATGTAGATATAAAGGCCACAATAATGATAACTACATTCAGTGCTGCCTAACATCTTAACAAAGTAATTTTTTTTCTATTCCAAGCATAGAGGCATCTGGATAAGCTGCTAACACAATTGAACCAACAAATCGGGGGGAAAAAAAAAAAAAAAGTTTTGAAAATCTGGAAAATACAAAAGGATAAGGGCTTTCAGGAGTGAGCCTCAGCCAGGACAGCATTATTCCACAGGCAGTATGTATTTTATCAGAAACGATACCATGCATCAGTTTTATCAGCATCATTCCTACTAAGATCAAACGAGGGAATAAAGGGGAATGCTGAAATGTTTCTTTGTAATCAGTATCGTTATTCCCTGTGAGGCAGAGGGACCTGACAAGGCATTTAATTGTGTTTGCCCCACAAACAGGGTTCGCAGGGGAGGCCAGGTCCGCGCCTTCCACCCTGCACCAGGGCGAGCGCAGCCCAAGGCTCTTTCAGGGCCTCACCGCCGCCTCGCAGCAGAAGGGCCCGAGCACCGGGGCCGGGCAGGCTACGCCACCCTCCGTGGTTTTGCCCTTCGCATCACTAAGCGTACAGGGTGGCTGCCTCTCGGTCGCCAGAGGGGCGTCCTGCCCCGCCGCCCCGGGGCGGTTTCCTGCCGAGAGGCCTGCGGAACGGGCGCGAGGCCTCCCCTGCCTTCTCCAGGGCGCCGGGGTAAAGCCAGGGTGATGGCGGGAGTGAAGGCAACGCCCGCGCTGTTATTTCTCTCTTGGCTGAATGAAATAATTCATGGATCAGCTTCTCGAGTGTTTCAGTGAGGTCCAGCTCGCCTGGAAGTCAAAGCAAGTTTTGTTATTGGCTTTGGCTGAACAATGTCTCTTGCACTCCATTCACTTTCAAAATTGCAGTGTTTGTGCTTAATTTCAGCAAAGTTATGTGGAGTTATTATTTTAACTGTCAGTTAAACCTGTTCTGGTTCCTACTTTAAGAGAAACGTCGCAATGGCCTTGCTCAGAAGAATACAGCAAGAGATTTACATCTGCTCCTGCTTTCTTTCAAACTCCCTCAGAAAGTTTCTGGATTCACTTTCAGATTTAGGACCACTATTTCGATCAAGAAAATAAATAGCAAAGGCATGTATTAAAAAGATCATTCTATTTTTTCCCAGCTTTGTAGTAATTTTTGCATTGTTACTACTTTAGTTTCACAGAGAAAACTGTTTGTATACCTTTTTAATCTTAATCCCAGTGAATAAGCGAAAATGGAGGGTTTATTTCTGCCCGATATATTATACACCAGCTGATTTACATGCATGCTATACTCCTTTTATAAGCAAAGATCAGGCCTCAATGTCATTATCAGAAACCTGAAAAAGGCCACTAGAAGACCTGTGTGGCTGTATAAACTATGTGTATGCTGTCCTGTGCATATATTTAGAGATCATGTTTTAGTCTTAAAGCAAAAATTATTTTGCCAAAATATTAATTTGCTTGTATTTCAAGGCCACAATCTCTGGTGCTTCTGCAAGATCATGAGTGGTGAAGCAGGTACTTGGTTTCTGCTTCGTCAGTGAAGTGCCATGTTTTTAAATGCTCAGCATTTCTAGCCACCTCTCCTGTTACCAGACCTCCTCCCCATTTTGTTTTGTTTTGTTTTTTTTTTTTTTAATTTCAGAAAACATTTCCTTTGTGATTGCTGAACTCTTGCAGTTGACCCAGTAATCTTTACTACTAAATTCATTCAAGTGTTATGTTGATGCATTTTAGTAAAAATGTCAGCCAAAGAGGCTGTCAGAAGAAAGCATGTCGGGTAAGTCAGTTGCAGGCACGAAAATAGGTGCAAGTTCATTTCCTACCTCATTGTGTACAGCTGCAGTGTTAAGGCAGCGTAAGAGATGTTCTCAGTTAGTAGGTACATGGGACCTGGGAAATATACTGCTGGGTGACTGCGTCTCGGAGACTCCCTGGTGTGCCATGGTGTGCTTGAGCAAACTGAAGTGCTCTTTTGACCAGAGCTGTGAGTGGGGCATTGTGGTAGAAACCTGACCCAGAGAGACACAAGCCTCTCCATAATAGTGGCATCTCTACCTGAAATGGCAAATGCTTTTCAGGATACTCAGAAGGTATGAAATAATCTTTACTAAAGCCATTCCATCTGTTTAATCTAAATTTTTGCCTAACCCACAGAGGTGATCTCTCTTATACATTGCACAATCACCAAAATTATTTGCTTCCAATATATTTACAGCCTGAAGCTGAGGTGTTTCACAGAGGAAGGACTCACCTGCACACAAGATTCACATGGGGAGCAGCTGCATTGTCGAGAGTTTTTCTGTTTTTAAAAATAATTATAT
The DNA here is from genome assembly GCA_013400535.1 of Scopus umbretta. Lineage (NCBI taxonomy): Eukaryota > Metazoa > Chordata > Aves > Pelecaniformes > Scopidae > Scopus > Scopus umbretta. The sequence continues at coordinate 14,105 of VZTL01043457.1, forward strand.
TCCCTTCAAAGATGCGAAGGGTCTTCTTCATTATTTATATTGCTACGTTAGTTTTTCCTTACACTGAGTTATCTTTTCCTCCCCACCATCCCTTCTTTTTTTCTATTTTGGTCCCTCTTTTAGCCCTTCTGTGTTCATGAGTCTGCTTTACAGTTTCGATAACTGCTTTCTCTTCACTACTATTCTAGATACTTAGGAAGATGCTCCATAGGCCTGGGATCTCCTCTGCAGAAAGGTGGAAAGATTAGTCAGGCTGGAGAAAAGTAAGTATAGTGTGGGAAAGCTGTTAATAACAGAGATTGATCCAGTCTTTGCTGCATATTTAGGGACACATTACCTTTTCTGTGAAGGTAATTCCTAAAGACTCAGGAATATAGCAAATTGCGAATAGGCTCCACTGGAAGGACATTGGTGTTTGGTGCTTGCATGAGTTTCTGGGTTTCAGAGGACCACAGTGACTACAGGAGGTTCCCGTACGCAGGGGCTTGCATTGTGAAGGTGGCCACTGAGAGCCCTGGCAAATCCAGAAACACCTGGGCCAAGAAGAATGTGCTGCTCATGATAGGCCAATAGAAGGTTACCTTGTCCTCTCAGTAGCACCATCCTGTTAGTATAATTCTGATTTCTTTCCACTGGCATAATGACACTGGTTGCAGAGAAAATGCTACTGATTTGCAGAGATGTGAGAATACAATCAAATTTGTATATGGGCTATGTGTATTATGACTTCGATATCTTTCACATCCCAGTAATCTTACTTCATAGTTCCTTTCCTCATGACCTCAATCTTATGACCATCAATTCTTTCCTCTTAAATCTAACTAGACTAATTCTCCTTAGGATAATAATTACCTAATAGGTTTCTAAAAGAAATGGCTTAGTAGTTTGTTCCAAAATTGTCAAAAACACTAAGTAAATGAAAATTATCGTATCCTAAATTATCAAGCTAGGAGTCCACAATAGAAGAATAATTTGCCAATGTTGAAAGAATAGCCAATTTACTTTGACAACTTATTCCAAGCAATTTGGGTGCGTGGGGAGCAAGAATGGATACATAGTAATTACTGTGTATGAAATTTATAAAAAGATATTCTCATCATTTTTTTGTTTCTCTGAAAAAAATCGCTGGCATTTTAAAGTGAGTTTATTCTTGGCAGTCCCAATTTATCAGTGCTCGAAACTCACATTTCCATAGATTAGACAGACAGCTTTAACTCTTCTTAGTGTTTAGGAATTGTATGTGGGAGATCCCTTGGGATTTACTTATGCTGTAAAGCGCATTGTGATCACATTTTGTGAGTTCTCTGTTCACTAAAGCCCCTCCAGCCTGTTCGCTGCTTTGCTGTGCGTTGGTCCTAAGGGATGTAAACTCAAATAAAGGGTAGTCTTGAAATATAAAGGTATTTTTAGCTTAGAGGAGAAATAAAACTGTATATGTAAGGGCCAAATTCACTGTTGTTGTAAGTGGATCCACAGTCATTTACTTCAGCGGATTTGTGCCTGCTACTGCAAGTGAATCAGTGTGTTTGGTTCTAGATGTGTAAAATAAATAATAGAAAGCATTTTAGAATAATACTGTATGAGAGCTGGACTTATGGGGGGGGGGGGGTCTTTCCCTTCCATGGGGTTTTATACAAACCCCATAACTATGGATTTTCTCAGTGCAACAGATGCTTTGTTTCCCAGGAGATTTACCTTTCTTAAGTATATATAGCAATAAATACTTCAACCAGTGAAGTTTCAGAAAAAGTATTCTAAACATCACCCTATTTAACCTTCCAAATGCCAAGTATACCAATTCAGGTAATTTTCCCAAGTAAACTTGGACAAATATGCTGATATTAAAAAATTGGGATATTGGCTTTAGAAGTGGGTACAATGCCTGACTATAATTGAAAAACTTAATATACATAATTAGGTACAGAATAAAGAATGAATATGTAACCATGTAGATAAGAATACAAATAACATAGAGGAGAAGGTACCATCTTATACAGCAGACCTGAGTTAAGCAAATAAAAAGCAATGCAAGAATCTCCTTTTCTTAAATTCATTTTTTCTGAAATCCTTCTTACTCCTATGACAGGAAAGCGGGTTACTCTTCTGGTCAGGAATATCTCCACTGATTCAATGTAATCGCTTCTGATTCTGATTTGGCCTTAGATTTCTCCTTTCTTGGCTTCAGGGCAATAATCATTAGTCTTATAACCATTAAAGAAGACATTTCTTAGAAATATGAAGCAGTTGACGTCCTTTTTGTCTGCTTTATGTCATTACAATTTGATCCTTCTGGATGAGGACAGCTGTGCAGCAACAAGGAAGCCACCACCTCTGTCCTGTCCTGGCTGCTGCAGGGGGCAGGGGATTTCCTGGCGGAGGAGCGGATGTGCCTCCCTGGAGAGCTGCTGGCTCTTCCTGGAGAAAGATACTTTTGTAACGAGGGCATAAGCTGTGAGGGAAACCCAGCAAGCAAGGATCAACCCAGGATACTGCTGAGAAAGGCAGGGAGCAAACAGCCAGGCAGTCCGCGGAGCCTGACAAAAAGGAGACTTTTTCTGTGCAAAGGAGACTCTGTAGAGTTTGTGGCTGAAAAGTTCCTGGTCTGAGCCCAAGTCCAGAGGAGAGGCTGCAGTTCACAAGGCTATGACATACACACAAGGATAGTCCCTCCGTGGGGGGGAGGTTGCTTTTAGGCTTTTAGCCGTTAGGGTTGGCTGCTTGCCTTCTCACATCCTAGGCTGAGGAACCCGCACCTTCCCAGGCTCTTGTCATCCTCCTGGTGCTTTTTGGGGTGCTGACTTCAGTAACGAGCTCTGGCAAGTCCACCTCAAAACTCAAGCTTGTTCAAGGGCTCATCACAGCGGGTAGCAAAGATGTTCACTGTGTTGCGAGTTCAGAGTTGATCAGATTATTCAGGTGTGAGTAAACTACTTCTTGGTTATCAAGTGTTTGTGAAATGACTTGTTTGACTTTTATTTGTAAATTGGAAGGATTTTTCATCAGCCTATAAAACTATTTTGTATTGATTTGCCATAAAACTCTTGGTTTGGCTGTAAACTATTCTCTCTGACCATAAACTGTCTCTAAATCTGTTAGTGCAGCATGATAGGTTCCTTAATTCATGTCATGAGTTTTCCTTTCTGTTTTTCTTAAAATGTGAGAATAAGTCTGCCTGTGTCCAGATCCTTGTGCATACAGGTGCTGGCCCGATAAATGTCCTTTAATCGTTCAGTCAACTATTAGCAGACTTCTTCAGATTTACACTCATTTTAAGATCCTTTTACACTGCACTTACATTTGCTTAAATGAGGATGTGGCCACCAGCACCCATGCATATACCATAAATAAAAGGAGGCACAAAGATTAAAACAGACACCTGAATATTTGCAGGTACTTTGCTGAACTTCCTGCGATTTGACCAGATTTTGGGTGTCTGTATGTGCAAGAGCACGATCACATGGCTGCCATGAGGCCAGTTTGCCTATTGCACCACTGGTGAATGGCATTCGCTTTAGTGTTTCATATCAGCAAAATTGGCAAGCTATTTGCAATCAATGCTAAGCAATCTGACATAGCTTCTAATTGAGCAGCCTACTAGCTGCAGTATAGAAAAAAAGATTTTTAGATTTATTCTTGTAATGATACTCTGCATATTTCCCTATCATGTTACTTTATCCTCTCCAATATAATTACTTGTGACTATATAGACTTCTGCCCAAATCAAAGTCAGTGGGAATATACCACTGAGGACATAAGTGAAAAAGTCAATACAGTATCAATGGATGAGATAGAGAAAGTACATCCATCCTTAGTACTCAGAATGTCTTGTAAATAAATATTCCCTTTTTTTTTTTTCTTCACAAGAACCTGAGAACAGTAGTATTTTTTTCCAGACACATGGTTTTGAATGTTATTTTCAGGCCATGCCTTTCTGTATTCTTTATTAACTGCTGCCATGTCTTGAGACCTACCAAATACAGTATGTCTCTCTTCTCTCTCCCCCTTGGTCAGTCTCAGGTGGTTACTTCTCTGGGAGTGGAATCCCTTAATCCACCAGCTGTCAGGTCGGCCCCTATGTTGTACTCCTGTGAGTACCAACCAGTGACTACTCTTGCAGGTCCAGGCATGGGCCCTCCTTTATCTTTTGAAGCCTGGAACCGTAGCTCTCATTAAAATGACCCTCAAGCAACTTTTCAGCATACCAAAGTACAACGCAGGGGGTGTACACCCACATCCACATACCAAAGTTTCCCTCTTTATCCACACAGTTCATTCAGCACCACCTTGTTCTTCACAGCTGAGCCAGGAGGAACAACTTGCTTGGCTTTACAGGCTGTTCTGACTGTTTCTGAATTTTCCAGGCTGACAGCTTTTTCTCACTCTGGACAGCCTTTTCTACTTCACCCCCAAACCCTTTCCTGTCTGTAGGACAGGATCTTTTAACAGACCAGTGTTGTCTGATCTTCCTCTTCTCAGGCTTAGACACAAGGAGTCCCTCTCTCTAGCTATAAACCCTGTGCCAGTGTTTTGAGGGATGTTCCTTATCTGGGCCATTCTTTCATCTTTCCTGCCCAGTTCTTTAACAAACCCTTTGCAGCTTCCTTCGATTGAACTCAGTTCATTCAGGTTAAGCAGCAATAGAAAACTGAACAGGAAAAAGCCACATTTAATATTCATAGGAGGATACAAGTATATTTTTCCAGTTTGTCACACATTTCCTTCAAAAGTGGCCAACTTGCTGGTTGTTGATGCAACAGGCATGTGTTTATTTGCTTTACACTCTGTTTCAGATATGTTGTCATACGTCATACATAAAACAGTTATAATCCAGGCATACTTGTTACCTGTTTTGATTACATGAGGCCTCAGGTTCAGCAGGAGAGCTGTACCTGTTCCTCAGAAAAGTACACTCTAAAGATGTGGATACACAGATGCGTACATGCAAAGCGGGATGCTGGGAATAGATTTAGTTTAGAACTATCAATTGAATAGCTGCTTATTGCTGAGATATCAGGCAATTGTATGAAATTCACTGCAAAAAGGTAATTGTATCAAGTCTTAATGATAATACAAAAAATAAATAGTAGAAATGTGTATGTATAAATTAGGAGTGATAAGGTGCTCCTTCTAGCTTGATTGTGCACTGATGCTGTCGCTGTTGCAGAAGATTTGTGTATTTTTGTGTATTTATGTATATTGCTGATGCCAGTCTTCTCTCCTTTTTGTATAAACTGCTGAATATCACCATTTTCAAACACATTTGACTGCCTTCTCTGCCTTGTGCATGCTTCTCCATAGTGTTTGGCTGGCACCCATGAAGCAGCTGTACCCTGAAGGTTAAGAAATCCTTATATGTGGCTCAATTCACATGTTCCCACTGCTGTCTCTGCACCATGCTGTGTGAGTCTGTGGCAGGGCGACAGCGTTGCTGCACTCTGTCTCTTTTTGGAAGCTGAGTAACTTCTTGCATTGCAGAACTAGCTGGGGTGATTTGTACTGTTACAGACAATGCTACTCTAATAACTACTGAGGCCAGCTCAGGTTTGGTCTTGGGAATTACGAAGCCAGGCTGGGATTTTGTGTGAGTGGGCACAGCAGACTCCATGGCTGGATCTTGACCTAGGGAAGACATGGTGTCACCTCTGGCCCTTGAGTTAATGGAAGAAGGCTCCGAGCAAATGGGACTGCAGCTGTCAGAGGTCTCCACACTCCCGTTGGATGTATTTGTCTCCTTTATGTTAAAAATTAAAAAAAAAAGAGTAGACCTTGCCAGACTAAGTGGATTTTCGGTAGTAGTAAGTGTTAATGCATTGCTCAAAATGTTGTGTTACTTGTGTAATACAGCCTCTTTCAAATGGCTTGAAAGCTGCAAGTCCTTTTTTTTTTTTTT
>VZTL01043461.1:1684-17446 GCA_013400535.1 Scopus umbretta
CATACAAAATGTACTGTGTTGTGTGATACACACGGTCTCTCCATTTGGAGCATCAGTCCAGCCTCAGAACCTGATTTTTAGTCCCTTACCCTCCTGCAAGTTATTTTCTGTCTGAAATGTTGCAACTGTGAATAATATTTCCTACAGATACTTTGGGACTTTTCTAGCTAATAAATTCCTCCACTGCCAGCAGTTCCCAAGGATGTCAGGCAAGCAGTACTGCAGGTGCCAGGGGGAAAAAAATAACAAAAACAATAAAAAGAAATATAAAGAAAACCTTGACTTTTTGCTTTGTCCTGCAGTAGCTAGTTGGTTAAACACCTTTTCTTGCCAGCTGATTTCAATCTCTAAAATCATATTTTCCATAACAGTAGGCCAAATGGTTCCTGGGTAGTTTGAACACCTGTGAACCTGGCATGCTGAACGTCTAAATAATGCAGACACTGCAGTTTGCTCTGCACCTCTCTCGTTCATATCTTTTCCTAGCTGGCAAAAACCCCTGATAGCAACAGTATTTTGCAGCTGGAAAATAGGTCACCTTCAAAGCTATACATTTATACACACACGCATGTGTGTCTCTGTGTGTGGATATGCCCTGAAGTTAAACAAATAAGCAGAATAGTTACATTCAAGGGAGAATTCCAGTTTTGCCCTTCATGAAAATTGCTGAACGGATGGTGGGATTTAGTTGGACATCCAGGATTGCAAATATGGCAGGAGACTTCGGAGGGAACCCAGATAAACTGCTTTCTCGGATTAAAGCCATTCAAGAAAGAGGAGTCTATCAATAGATTAAGGTATGGTTTCTGTTTGGTTAAGATTTGGGGGTTTCACCAAGTGTGTGTTGATGGTCGTGTGTGTGCATGCATGTACTCAAACAGAAAATATGTCCTTGAGACAAACTGCAAGAATTCTGCCTCTGAATAATCAATTGTTTTATTTAGAGGTTTCTGTGTACAGTGGTGAACCAGCAAGTTTATTTATACTGAAGAAGTTTCTCATCCATAATTGATGCCTAAATCAGCTCTGGTCTTTCCATGGCCTGCAACTCCTCTAATGTGGTCATGTGTATGAAGCAGCTTTGAGTTTGGCATGAATGTTTTGCTTACAACCAATTATGCATGTGGTAGACACAAAGGCACCATTTAGGTGACATGGGGAAGCTTCTTCTTCAGCTTCTAAGTTTTCAGCAGCAAACACTTTATACCAAAAGACTCAGTCACAGAGTTCCCATCTCTGCCTTCCCTTATAGCATGTCATTCTCTATCTGCTCAGGAGCTGCTGTTAATTCAAAGGCCATAAAGACCAGGAAAAGCCCTTTAGCTTATAGTTTCAGAGTTAAGAGGGAGGTTCAGTTTGCCCATGAAGGGAATACACACTTTTCTTCACAAATGTATCATTTAATATTGTTTATTATTTACTCTGTTTCAGAGCACCACTGACATTTCAAAAGAAACATCATTCATGTAATGACTCACTGCCAAATCTATCCATAGTTATGTAAAACAAAACAACCTCAGCTTTGCTTTTGGAATATGTATGAAGCTATAAATATATGGTGTAGCTATGCATAAACAGTATAATGAACTAAAATTTTTCTGGAAATCATCAAGAGTTTTACATTTCACTTCAAAATGGCAAGAAGACCCTAGCTCCACGTAGCATGGACACCACCAGCACTTGTTCAGATGTGCATTTTAGCATGACTACTGAAACGCCTTACAATTAGTTAAGGGAGCAGGAACCCAAAGGAATCCTACTTGAGCAAATCAGTCCAAAGATGTTCAGTCCAACTCCTGAGACCTGTGCTGACTTACACCACAGAGGTCCTAGTCAAAATCTTTCCTCTGCATAATTGATAAACTTACGAAAAACTGCTATATTTGTTAGGTATATCCCCAATCCAGGTCTGTTTTTTTGTTTGTGCATCTATCCCTCCTTTTATCTCTACAGAGGAATAGTCTTGCAAGGGAAAGAGAATAAAACCAGACAGAAGACATTCCCTGTTTTCTAAATTCCATGGTGTTTTTTTAAGCTCCTTTTCTGTTCTTTCTGGAAGGGAGCTCTTATTCTGCATCTTAGTCCTCATGGACCAGGAGGTCGAGCAGCATGCTGAGGTCCACTGACATTAAGTGGCTCTTGGCCACTTTCTTTTCCTGGTATTAGAGAGGATTGAATTGAGTTGTGGCTGCTTCACATAACTGTAGCTGAAAGGACATCTATATGGCAATAAAAACTTAACTGCCCCAGCCATTAAGTCAAGAAGTATCAGATCCTTTGATGGAAATTTGAGTGTCTCTAAACTGGAGGTAATTGAGGACTGGATTTGACACACATGGTACTGACATCTCAAAAAATGTCATGAATGCTTGACCTGAGATTTTTGAGGCACAGCTGGTTCTCCAGGGTGGGATTTATGTGGTGGTGGGAGGTTGGAGAGGTGATGGTTAATTTGTCTTAAGAACTTGGTGAACCACTTATAATGCTTAGGGAAAAAAAAAAAATTAAGCAGTTACTAATTTAGATGAGTTGGGGTAGCATATTACAGCATTTCTTACTGTCTGAGCCATGCTATGTGAAATCTACCTTGACTCTTTATGGGGCAGTTAGCTAGTGCAAATATCCTTTTAAAATAAGGGTGGAGGTTTTTCACATTTGAAAGAACCTATTAATACTTAATAGAACTATGAATGCAGCAGATTTCAAATGGCATATAGACGTCTAGGCTGAGATTTTTTCCCCTTTTAACAGTTCTGGATGCCAAATTCCAGTTCCAGTTATTGGTAACTTTTTATCCAAATCACTTTAACAGCTTTGAACATCTCTGCTATAACATGGCAGATTAATATGACCACAAATTAACTGTGAGGAACATGGAATAAGAAAAGCACAGCAAACAAAATCCATCTGTCTTTAAATGATCGTCACCCCCACCAGATCACCCAAAAAGATGGGACTTAGCAGAGGATACAGCTTTCTAACTGGGTGTGAGTTTTGTGTGCTTTTGAAAGCAATCTCTGGGAGCATTTTCCCCCCTGCATTTTCTGCTCAGTGCTCGTCCTGAGTGGTGTGGGTGGGCACTGAGGAATTCTGCAGGGGAAAAAGGGGGCTTGGTAATTTTTTTCAGCAAAACTGGAAGGAATCCAACTTTCCATAGTGCTCAGAGCAAGGGCTGAGGCAGGTTCCACTGGCAGGAGAATTAGATGAGGTCAATAGCAACATGGGATGGTCCTGCTTCATCCATCCCATTGCACCTCCCCATCTTTGAAGAGCGGTATGTGTTTATGCTTCACAAGACCAAATGTGTCATTCTTTCCCTGGAAACATGTGTGTATTTCGGCATGGTATCAGTTCCATTTTCAGACCATCCAGGGTTACTATGTTCTTCTTTGTTCTTCACAAACTCATGGCACAAGCTCATGGCACTGTGAAACGCTACATTTCTCAGCTAGATGGCAGATAGCAAATGTTTCCATTCAGAGCACCTCTGCCTTCTTGTAAAAAGCCTATACATGACCATTTCTATACATCTCTATTTTTAACATCTGAAAAAAAGCAATCCCTTCTATTTTTAGGTACAGTTCAGTCTGTAGGCTGGCTGGTTCTAATAAAAAAATTCTTCACTCTCTAAAGAAACCCTGCATTGAAATCAGAAATCCAGGGGAACGTCCTGTACTATTAGCAGACCTACTAAGATGAAAACCTCAGCTTGTTAGCAAACCCTCCAAACAAAAACATTAATCCAAGCTAGAGAGGAAAAGCAGGCAAGGAAGAAGCAATAACCCCAGTGAGTTTTCTACCATGCTCCCACCCTGCCATGAATAACAAAAAGAAAAATGCCTTCACCAGTTCAGACAGGAGGTCAGGACCTTGGACATCTTTTGGCTCTCTTTTTGTCTGGCCCACTTGGCTTAATTGCTAGCTGTACCTCTGACAGCTGTATCTCTTTTGGAGATGATGCCATACTGCTCTCTGCTGCCGGCTTTACAAACCCTGTGGACCACAGGATTTGAAATGACTGTCACTTACTGCCTTCTTTGGGGGATGGATAGCAGGTTTCCCTGCTTGAAGGGTGCAGTTTTCAGGAGGATCTACTTGTTGTTCATAACCAGGTCACTGCAATGACTGTCATGCATTGCTATGGTCTTCCTAGTATTTTTTCTGTCTCCAGGAGCTAAGTGCCACCTCAATCCCTCTTGCTTCTTGCAGAACAAGGGCTTTCCCCATGTACATTCAACATAGGCATGAGTGGGAGCTGCACGCCAAACACAGCTCTCTTGTTATGACTGTTTCCAGACCAGTTAAAAAAAACTCCTTCAGCCAGGCATTATTTAAGGGACATCCTGTGGAAGAGCAGATGTACAGCCTATGTGGGCTAACCACTTGAGGGACTCACTGACACTGCTTTGGGGAGGCTTTACCTGGGCTTCAGTGCTCTGGTTTCTGCAGCCTGGAGTATTCAGGGTTCCTCGGCCTCTTTGGTTAGACATGTACATATTATGGAAGGATTGACAGTCCTGTCCTCCAAATTTTTCAGAAGCTGCAGTTCAGGTCTCTGCTCTACCACTAACCCCTAGTGTGACCTTGGGCAGGTCACTGAGTGAGTGAAGTGAAAACACTTCAGTGTTTTCAGAAATAAACTAGATAATGCAGTGTAGAAAACTAGAGGGTTTTGAAACTCCATTCTCTTTTGAGTCTTAGCTGCAAATCTGTAAATCTAAGATGCTGTTAATAACTAAGTATGTACTGCAGGGAGAAAGCAACTCTGAAACTGGAAGTGGAGGCACTATGAATACAAAGATGAAGAGATAGTTTCTTGATGCACATGCTATTCCCCAGGGTACAGAACAAAGTACATTGTGTTTCCCTGTATGAAAACTGCACCTCAGGGACATGAACAGGAATGGAGTGTGATTGACAAGCGATTGCCCTGCAAAACTTGTACAGCAGAAAGAAAGCAAAAGATCTGCTCTTCCTTTGTACGAATGTGGCCATATATATTCATCTTTCATCTGTAAATGAAGTGCCAAGGAAATGCACCAGGAACAGTTGGAGGGAAACCTGTTTCAGCAACCCTGCACACCTGGTCATGCAGGGTAAGAGGGAGAGAGAAAAAGAAGATCAAACTGAGTTATGGCATGCTATGGTGTCTGCATATTATGGTGATTGACAATACAGAAATACCTGAGAGAGATACCTGACCTGTCAGGGTATCACCTGGATACACTCTAACTTCTAAGTAATTTTCAGACAATTAAAGTTTCAGAAGGTAAGAAGCCCTGTGAATAGCACCTTGCAATGCACATGATGTGTCTGGCGTAATTATATCCAGTTTCTTGCTGTATCTTTGCACCGTGAGCCTAATCAGTGTTTTGCTCATTCTACCCACCAGTTTCTTCCCCTACTGGGAGTACAAATTAGCAGTATTTTATTCCTTTCAAAGGAAAGAATTCAGTGTTTTTTTTCAGCCTGTACAGCATGAAGCGTTGTAGCAAGGAGCAGGAAAAATGAAGTGGTCTTTTTTTCTTTGTGTGGGTGAGAATCAAGGACACATATCAAAATGTATCCCCTGTACAAAGTGGCACTCTGCCCATTCCTATTTACACATGTTAAAGTTGACTCAATGGAGCCCTTTGTTTCCAAAATGCACAGATTATTCCAATTGTGTGTGGAGCTTGCGTTTGTGTGTTACTGTCCACTGGGGGCTAAGAAAACACCAAAGATGTTATCCAATACCATAACTAACAGAATGGCACGAAGAAGAATTCAAAACCTGTGAGCAAACACATTTTTTTCACTCTGACCCTTGGACTTCTCTGGCTTGTGTTTCAAGCGTCTACATTTTTATCTAAAGGAGGAAACTGCTTCTGTTACCTATCAACTTGCTCATTTTCAAGGTGTTACACACAGGGCTCACAAGCACTCGATTACAGGGTGGTCTACACTATAATTTATAACATTAATAAATCAGAGCCAAATAGAGTAAAACACTCTTTTTAATAGCTGCTTCATCAAGGATCTAAAATGTTAAAAATTGTGCGGATATGAAGCTCTCCACCACTGTTACCTTTAATTTTACTTTGAAGTGGTCAGGAAGTGTCCTGAAACCAGTGGATTTGTGTAGTTATTCCCTGGAATGAAGAGTATAATTTTTGCGCTCTTGCTCTGTCCATAATTCAGACTCAACTATGCAGTCTATCACTGGCATCATGAGACGGAAGGCAGGCTGGGTGCATGTGGGAAGGAAGCTGCTCAAGGCATTGACTTGGTAACCCCTCCCAGGGCCGCAGGGCTGGTGCTGAAAACATGCATGGGGCCCTGGCAGTTCTGAGTGAAGCAGAAGTGGATTATGGAGGACCTCAGTTTGTTTAACCAAAGACAGACTCGGTGGCCAAGGCAATAACTTCTACTGGAGATGAACAGGAGGTGAGGAAAATGTGAACAAGCATAATGACCTATTTGTATGCTGCAAGATTTTGTGAATTACCTAGATTATACAAATCACACTAAATTGTATTTCAAGATAGGAGCTGGGCAAGGGTGTGTGACTGAAAACCTTTCTGTGTTGTGCTTCTGCTTTCCGTGTTTGTAATAATGCCCCTTTACAATGGTTTGCATGTGACAAAGCCCTGCTTTCCTTGTGTCATGCAGAGTGTGCAATCACACTTAAATGTACTAAAACAAAAGTTTTCAGGATTATGGACATAGCTAGGTAATGACCTGCTTAGAGGAGGACAGGGCTGCTGGGAAAAAATAATCAAAAAATAAAAAAAATAATCATCCCCTACGTACCTTTATGTGGCATGTATGCAGATGCCCTCCATGAATGAAATAGTAACCCAAAGCTTTACAAACAACTCCATCAGTCAATATGTTGGTTAAGAAGTCTCATTACGTGCTCTGCTGATGGCTGTCTCCAGTGGGACTCACAAGCCTCCTGCTCCATGAGTAAGTGGGGCAACTCCTTTATGGTTTGTCACCACTATTTAATAACCTCTATAGCAAGGACAGGCATGGGTCCAAATTTTGACCACAAAAAGCTGAAAGCAGGGGGCCTGGATGTGGCATATTTCTTGGTCTGTGGAAGGAGGCACGTGCTTTCTCTGCTTTCGTACCTTCCCACTAAACAATGCTGCATGGCCGGGATCAGATCTGGCTCACTGCCAGTGCCTTGACAGACTGGAATGATAGAGGATGCTTGATAAGCCTTTGGAAATGCATCTACCTGAAGGTAAGGGTTAGTGGAGGTGTTAACACTGATGCCGTATCTGACATCCGCAGTACAGAGAGTCCTAGTTCTTGGCACCTGTGTTCTCCCATCAAGTAACACTCATTTGTTATCATATATACACACCACAGACTTACATAGCTTGTAGGGGTGAATCATGCATAATTGTGGCTTCTTACATGACAGTTCATATATTAACAAATAACTTATTTGTGCTCCGTGCTGAATAAGTAGAGCAGGAGCATGTGGACCTCTGGTGTCAGAACCATATTCATCATTATTTGGAGATAAAACAGCAATTCGGCGGTTAAAAATGAAATGAGAAAATAATTGCTGGTTTAATTTGCCAGTACCATGGGAAACATTGCTTTGATTTATGTATATATCTCTAGATACCTAGTGAAAATATGATAGCAACCACGAATCAGCCATTCTTATACAGAACATAATGAAAAGCATTAAGAGGCAGGCTCATAAACATTTCCCCCACATTCTGCAGTGCATTTTTGATGACAACAGGAGACCATGAGCACAAAGAGAAGGCATTCTCCATAAATTGGAGACTACCACATGGCATAGGCTTGAGAAAGTTCAATAGGCAGTGGTGTTACATCAGGCTGGAGCAGTCACACACAACACTGTCCTTTAGAGTAGCAAAGGATGGGGACTTTGCCTGGGTGCGACAGTGTCTGGCACGTTGTGTGTCAGCATCAGCTCATTACAGGTTGTCCTACAGCAAAATGTCCCAGAGCTGTGGAAAGTCATGTTTACAGCAAGTCCTACACCAGGCCCACTAGGCAGCGTGGGATTCGTTTCACAGGTACTCCTAATGTTCATGTCTCCTGGGGGGCTGTAGCCCATAGGATTCCTGTAAAAGGGCTACGAACCGATGGAGCTTTTCTCTCCTGCAAGCCAAGCGGAGCAGAGCAGGCTGCCAGCACTGCTCCCCCGCCAGGTCTGACACCTTGTGCTCAAGCTCCCAGCTCGCGGGGTCTGGAGGTGAGCGCAGAGGGAGGGGTGGCACAGCCTCTGATGAAGTGTGCAGAAAAGACGCAGCATGCAGGCCATTTGGCCAGAGTACAGGGAGAAAAAAAAAATACTCATTGGGGAAAGACTCGACTCCTACAGAATGAGCAAAGGGAGACACCTCTGCACTTTACCATTTGCTGGGTAGGGCAATTCTGGCCACAGCGCATAGCATCCTGGGGAGTGGGACCCTTGGGGTGTAGAGAGTAGGTTTGTTAATGGATCTCCTAGGGGTTGATGGATTTAATGGGTGAAGTAAGTCTGCTTTTATTTATTTTATTTTTTTGGCAGCTGCTGCAAGTGGAATTTTATGCATTTTTCTGGCTGTTACTGCTTGTCTGGGTTATTTAGATGTTGAACTACACTTGTTTCCTTCATGGTGGACCTTTTTTTGGAGCAACTGAGACACCTTCTGCAATGGCATGTTATGGTATACATCCTTTTATAGAATGTTCTGTGCAGTTTTAGAAATGAGCTCTGAAATGGTTATTAGGCACTGTAACTGTGAGCAGTATTTGATCAGAAGCTCAGCAGTAGATTAGAGAGGTTATAGAAATAAGCTATTGATCTCTTAGCTCTGTAACAAACAATCTGCTAAGGGTTGGAAGGGGGAACTATGAATCTTGCACATGTGAGTGCTGCAGACCTCATTTGCCCTCTCACTTTGGTATTCTCTTCTATTGTGCAGTGGCTTTTCTTGCTTTTGTCATTACCGAGGGGTTTAGCTATGTTTCTGCTGCTGGGTTGACACAAATTTGGTCTAAGTAGGATACCTTGCTCAGCCTTTAGCACGTACAGCTCTCACTCAGCTCACTGAGCCTTTTGGTAGAAAAGCAACATTCCTCAATTTTAGGCCTTAAACAAATCCCAGTGTTTGGGACCCTAACTGACACTGCACAATATTTTTCCCGCTTAATTTCTGCAGAAATACCTGCAACTTGCTACAGCTTTAGGTACTCTGAAAACCAAACTGACTTCCTCCTGTTGATAATCTGTTAAGATCCTGTTTTGATAGAAGGCAAAATATGCCCTTTGACTTCCACATAATGATCCAAGGACCAAAATGTTCTGTTCAAAGTGAATAAGGATATTGGAGGCTAAAACCTTTGCTAATATACATTAGTGCAACTCTATACGTGTAAAGCTTTGCTCTAGGCACAGACCTGGCCTTGAGCAATATTTCATTTTTGTTATAATCTCTTCCTATAATTCAATTCCTCTCACCTTGTAATACTCTTGCTGCTCTCTGTTGAACACCCTCCAGCTTGCCACCATCATTAGTTACCCAGAATACAGACTGGGCTCAATACTGAAGGTCTGCCAGCCTCTATCATTTGTTGGTTGGCCTCTTGGCCAGGTAAGGCCAGATCAGAGCTACACGCAAACAGCCTGGTTTTTCTCTGCCTCATGCTTGCAGGGTCTCTGCTGAAGGAAAATGGCTCTCAACAGGATCGCCTTTTCTGCTACCTCATTATCTTGCAAATTCTTAACCAGGATGAAGCATAGTTATCCATAAATCTCTTTTTCCTATGAAGATTTCTCCCTGCCCCCTTTTCTAAGATCATGAGATGGTTTATAAATACACAAATCAGCAGATAATTTTTCTACTCCTCTTGATAAATACCAGAATGGAGTGCATATTTGTCTCCAGACTAGGTGGTAATACCAACTAGCAGTCAAAGTTTGTAATACGTAGCATCTCTTTTGCTGCTTCACTTAAGGTTTAGAAGGTAGAGTAAGATCTATGCAGTTATACGAAAAGGTAATGGCTTTTTCTGGTGTTATGAATGCAGTAACACCCAAAATAAAAGCTCTATTGAAAATTTACATTTTCTCAGTCAGGACACTTAAGAAGTTGCTGTGAGATTAGAGTAGTGAAATAGTGATTGTAATGAAATAATGGTCTGGAAGACTGTCTTCCCTCTGCTGTTATGCACCACTGAATGCTACTGATTTTCATAGTTAATCATAAACTATTGCCCTAAGTTAATTGATGTCCTCATTATGTCATACTTAACTGCAGCTTAGGAGAGTTTTTTTGCCATTAACTTCTACACCAGTTAGCCTTACAGCATCAGCAGAAATAATGAAGAAAGGATCCCCAAACCGAATTGACCATCAGTGCAGCCACCACATCACCATTTAAATTTGTAAAGGTCAGAAGAAAATGTTCCCATCAGCCTACATATTTCTCACTCTGTACATTTCATGAACACCACAAGCTAGAGTGATCTTCATGGACACTTCTAGGCAGTAATTAATGCAAACCAGTGACTGCCTACCTGTGCCAGTCAAAATGCTGTGGTTTGGGGTTTAGTATCTAGAAATGCCAAAGAGCTGAGGTTTTCACATAAAACTTTGGAGCCTTGAGGCTGTCTAAGAGACATCGATGCTCTCATGACAAAGCTTCAGATCCTCACACTACAGCTCCTTTGCAGGACTCTGTGTGTTGAAACTCAAAGACAAGACCATAATGCCCACTGCTTGGGCTGTAACGGTTAAAAGAAAAGTGATAATTCTTACCTGGAATGACAGATATTGGGGTGGGCGACGAGAGAATTGGGAGAATGGGGTCGTGGCTATGGCAGAAAGTTAACAGTTCTTGTTTTCATAACTAACAGATGCTTGTTTCGTTTGGTTTTGTTTGTTTGTTTGTTTGTTTTTAAAAACAAACTATTTTGTCCAAACCCCCATTCCTTAGCAGTAGTTGAAGTATTACCCTAAACTTCAGTAAGATGCACCCATGTCTCATGGGACCAGACAGGTGTCCTCAGTTCTCAGTGTTCACCAGCTTGCCTTGCTGGGACAGCCACCAAGGACCCCTGCTCCAGAGCCACACTGGCTGACCCTCTTCCTGAGTGCTTACTTTTGCTCTTTCCTGTTTTATTCACCTCTTAATCCTAGTTAAAAGTTATACAAAGGTTAGATCTTTGTAAGCATTTTACCTAAGGCATGATTCCATCTCAAACCTTAATCCCAATAATCTTGGAAACCAACCTGTCTGACTGACCTTCTAAAAACATCCCCTGTGTAACAAGATGACATGGACATTGCAGATCAATATCCCTATGAACACCTGATGCTAACTCAGGGGAGTCAGCAGAGATCCTGGCCCAAGGCTTCCCAGCAGAAATTCCACATGGTTACCCTGGACATAGTTAAAATTGCATTTTGAGATGTTGCATCAGGGTGCAGTCTATCACTAATATTATCTTTCAAAATTCCCAGCCTTACACATCATGATGTGTCATGTCTGGTGAAAAGCAATACTTGATTTGACTGATGTGCTGTAACTGGGGTGAACTTATTAGTCATGATGAGCCTATTAGTCATGTTGCATCTGCCTCGATGTAGGGAGGTTCCTATGCAAGTACAAGAAGCAACTTCTGTGTATAAAGTACAGTTAAGAAAAATCTTCCTTTGACAACAGGGATCTTCAGTTTTGAAGTAGCTTATGGCTGATATATTTCAGTGAATGCCCTATTTATTAAGATATTCCAAATAAACTCACCAGAATAAAAAAGACAAAATCAAGCTATAAATCTTTTGTCAGTTAGTGGGAAATACATGTATTTCTAGTAACATGTGAAAATGGCATCCCTGTGGTTTGAAATACCCCATGACAAGATGAAATGTCAACTACAAGGGTATAGGCTGTGATTTCAGGGTATCTTTGCCCAGGAGAAAATTAGGCTGAATTTCATGGATCAAACATTTTGCCTCAAAGACTATGTGAAGTGGCTGAAGGTTGAAATCCAGCCCTGGCTGGAAGACCAGCTTCACTTCTGAAAACATATTTCTGTGAATCTGGGTCCATCATCACAGAATTTTTTATTTTTTCAAACTTTATTCTAGACCCTTCCCAACTCAGATATTAGCAGGCAGCCAGAGGTATTACAGGTCTACTCATACATACTGAGCCCAAGATAAGATGTTCCAGTGGTTAACTAGCACTGAGTAAAAGAAGAGTCTTATTTTTTCATTGGATTTGTCTGGATTCGATCTCCAACTGACAATTTTTAACTGTCTGGAAGCTGAACCCTTATCACATACCAGTGGATCATGCTTTTCAGCAGGGAAGGGAAGCAAAGAGAGAGGGAGGAGCTGTTGTCTGGATCTTTTTTTTTATTTATTTTGGCAAAAACTCACACAGCCTTGTCACTAAACAGCAAAGATTTATGCAATTGTGTAGAGCAAGGGGCTGCTCAGCATTGGCCTCTCACAAGAGCTGATGCAGCAGTGAGAAGCACCTGGTTTGTCTGAATGGCAGCTGGCTGGAAAGTGGCACTCGCGTTGTGCATTATCCATCCTTTTCAGCTTCTCCCAAAATAAGATATGTGCCAGTTTCCCATGGTCAACACTCACTCTGACGGAAGCTCAGCTTCTGTCTGTCTGGTGCGTATCATAATTAATGTTAGTCCTACCAGGAAACCCTGTGTGGTTCAGTACCCAGTTCTGCTGCCGGCTAATGGCAGTTTTTGAGCTGGCTTTGGTATCTATAAACCTTTGTAAAGAGGAATCTGTGCAAGACAACACTTCACCTGACTCTATTGATTGCTTTC
This sequence comes from Scopus umbretta, assembly GCA_013400535.1. NCBI lineage: Eukaryota > Metazoa > Chordata > Aves > Pelecaniformes > Scopidae > Scopus > Scopus umbretta. The sequence continues at coordinate 14,501 of VZTL01043461.1, forward strand.
AAAATCTCTGCAGAAGACATCACTGCTTGTGCACCTAGGAAATCTGAAAATTAAACTAATGTAAAATCATCTACCGGCAACACCATGCTTTTATTTCTTCTGAGATTTATTCTCTCCAGGCATAGATCCATGTCTTAGTCATTTAGGGACTGATGTAAAGCCCACCCCAGTGATTGGAAAAATTCCGATTATCTTCCCTGGCTTTAGATGGTGTCCTCAAAGTTTGATCTTGCTGCTGTTCAAGTCATTGGAAGAACTCTTGTTGATTTGAGTGATGTTGAATTAAGGCTGTCTATTGTCCCGGGGAGGGCGGGACTTATGTGATGCAATGTGACCTTTTCTTTTCAAAACTTGATCTTTAGCTCTGCCAACTTGGCAATTCTGAGTCAGCGAGACAAGCTCATCCTCTCCCTCTTTTATGGGGCCATCTGGGAGGATGTTGCTCTCATAAGCACTACCTCTGCAACAGCTCCATCATTTCAAGCTGAAAATTCTTGTGCCAAATATAAATGTGGGGAAACATCCCCCTCCCGCTTGTGATAAGTGGTTGAACCTGGCACAGCTGACGGGAGGGAGAATCTGCCAGAAAAGCTTTAGAGTGTCTAAAGAGGAGAGAACTTGGATCCTTCTGATCTTGGAATGATGTCCTCCCAAGGAGATGGGATGTGTTTTTCTCCCTGAATTGCTTGCTTATCTATTCCATATCAGTGCCTGGATGTCAGTTGCTCCTCCTGCATAAGACGGTCTTCATATAAGTGTATTACACCAGCAGAGGCTCAGGATTTCTTCCATAAGTCTACAGCCAATGACCCGCTCTAACTCCTTACTTTGTTTAATGAAGAAAGATTGTTCCATCTTTTGATCTAGACCTAATTAGGACAGCTGATGGAAGTCCTATTTCCCTAAACCTATCCTGACAGACTTTTTCCAGATGGCATAGCAGTTACACTGGTGGAGATACATGTAGTGTAACAGCTTTATTTGTGGAGTGTTGATGACGCACTAGTTGAACTATTAGCAGGTATTTTTGCATTTCATTTTGTTCCTTATAGTAAAGTTTCCCACCTGGACTCCTGAGGCAGGATGTGTTACGTCTGGCAGATTACTCAGATGCTGTGCACTATTTCAGATAACAGCTCCTCTGTCTAACTTCACAGATCAGAAACTATGTACTTTTCTGTGCCATTTTTAAATCTGAAAACTTGGACTCATTTCTGAGCCCTGCCAGTGAGATCACTAACTCTCAAACAAAGATGCTTTGTTGGGTGACAATCAAGGTGCCATTTCTTATGCTCTGTAGAGCTCCAGTTTTGATTTGGGTCCCCATTCATTCACCATAAATGTAATAACTTATGCTCTTAACTATTTGCATTTTCCTTGTAGGGCTATAAGATGACTGGCACCGAGACCAGCCTGTCATGAGTATTTCAATGTCTCTTGTAGTAACATATGTATATGTAGTTGGGGTGAATTTAATTTTCCTTTTTCAAGGAGTCAGATGATGGACTAGTCTTTTTAGAGATTTTGAACAGTTCTTTATGCTTTCATAACATTAGATCTTGAGACTCGAATGGACTTTTTGGAATGAAGTTTTTTGTAAGAGACCCAGGACTGGAACAGGTTGGAGATTGATGGCAAAAAATGTGGACTGTTTCACAAAAGGTAGGGTTATGATTTGATTTGTATTCCAGCCAGGTTTTAAATTCATGAAGAACTGAAACTGGCATGGGTGGTTGTTCTGAATATGTAACGAGCATTGAATTTGAATGTATTCTCCCCATTAGTGAAGCAAATAGCCAGTTGGGATGTTCAACTGCTGCACATCAGCATGGCACTCATAGAGGATCCTGAAATTGCCATGTAACATTCAGAAAATATTGTTAAAGATGAAAACTAATGATAAATAATAGTGCTGCTTCTCCACTTTGGAAAAATACAAATGCAGTGGAAACAAGGTAAATATCCCTCTTCCTTCTTCCCTTCCAAAAACAAAGCCAAAACTCACCGATTCAGTTAATTTCACATTTGACAGGATTATTGCATGAATGACAAACTGACAAGTTTTGTCCCTCTTTACTTGTTCCAGCCTCACATTTGCTTGCTAATTCATACAAAGTTTCTCTAGGTGCTCCATCCTGGAGGATGTTGGCTCTTCTGTGAAAAGCAGTTTCTCAAACAACCTATTTCCTCCATCAGACTCGGTGATCTGGCAAAAGCATGAAATGCTGCTTCAGCTCAGGCCAGAGGCTCTGGAAGACTAAAAGCACAGCCCCACAGCTGCTGTGAATACTGGCTTCTTTCTGACACTCCAGTATCCCTCTCTTCCTCTGTCACCTCCTTTTATTTCATATGATTGCACAAGATTTATTCCTGACACAAGGTAGAATGGGGCTAAACAATTAAGTGTGCTTAATTTAGGAGCTAATAACAAAATATTTGCAAGGGAGCACTGGTTTGCAAAGCATTGCAACTGCTTGTCCCTGCAGCTCTCCAAGGGACTGTCGGGTCACTACGTTACATTCCCTGCAGTGTACTGAAGGTCCTGCATCCTCTCAGTGAGGCTGGCCCTACCTGTATGGCCCATCAGCACATTCCTGGGTCGACTTGAGGAGAACCACTTGAAAATGGCTGTAGATAGTCAGTGCTCTTCAGGAATGTGCTAAACAAGCTCTCTCCTCTGCTCTCTGCAGCTGCCTGTCTGGAGATCCTGGTTTCCAGCCAGGGCAGTGGGGAACTGTAGTTCCCTTGACCTGATTTAGATCCTGCCAAACTGCCCAAATTTACAGACATGAACCAAGCAAAACATTGATGTGTGCTAGCTACAAAGGCAGAGACTGACAGTCAAAATCAAGCTGTCAGAGACATGTGGACTGATGTCTAATGGCTCACCCCTGCTGTGGGCAATCAGAAACCTTGGTATCTCTTTTTTAGAGATACCATATCTCT
>VZTL01043468.1:0-11453 GCA_013400535.1 Scopus umbretta
ACAGGGGCTAAACTACAACAACCTTCTTGGCTGCAGCAGTACCCTATTCACTCATATTGAGCTTACTTTTCACCAGGACCCCCAGGTCCCTTTCCACAGAGCTGCTCTCCAGCCAGGTGGATCCCAGTCTGTGCTGCACTTCTGGATGTTTTCCCAGGTGCAAGACCTTACACTTGTTCATGTTGAATTTCATAATGTTCTTGTTAGCCCACTGTTCCAGTCTATCCAGATTTTCCTGACTGGTGGCTCTCCCTTCTGGAGTGTCTACTTCCCCACTCAAATTGGTGTCATCCACAAAGTCCTGAAGTGCCTACTAACATGAGAGGAAAGGGTGTATTCATGGAAAATTATGAGCTTGGCAGGGGTTTATAGGTTGGCTGCCTTGTAATAAGGACCTGCTAGACATCAGACTTCCCCTGGTTCATATACAGAGTTAATATGAATCAGATAATGCTTCACATAGGAAAAGGTGATAGGTTGCTCCTTCACAGTACACTCCTTTCAGGTTCTGGTAGCTACCTTGACTAATGGAGTCTTCCAGAGATTTTGAAAGCACTCCCAAAAAATCCTGCATAATATTTCTTTTCAACCTCTAACCTAAAGTCATCAGCTGAAGCAAATGCTTTCTCTATGATAGAGTTACTTCAAACAACAAAATTTGAGGAAAATCATGTCCTTGGTTTCCATCATCATCCCAAAAGAAAAAAAAATAATTTATAAGATGTTTTATATTTTTTAAATTTCTTTTTAGTAAATTAATGAACAGTCTTATACATATGCTGCATTCCCAACACTTCAGCCTAAGCTTATGAGAGATTTGTGATCACAAAAAAAAAGGCAAAGAGATTTCTGTTTCCTACCCACAGGAAATACAACTTGTCCCTGAAAAGCAAAACAAATAACAACAACAACAACAAAGAGAACAAAATGAAGAACAAGACACTTGGGTTTGAATTCAGGTACAATTTTGATCATCTAACATGTAACTGGCAAAAGCCCCAGAACTAGTGACGTACCTACAAGTTCTTTGAGATCTGTTTTCATGCTCTAAGGTCTTATGGGAATCAAAAGCCTCTGGGTATCAAATGCTTTCAGGAAGTTGGAGAGAGCGATAAGGTCTACGCTCAGCCTCCTCTTCTCCACACTAAACAACCCCAGTTCCCTCAGCCACTCCTCCTAAGACTTGTTCTCCAGACACTTCAACAGCTTCATTGCCCTTCTCTGGACACGCTCCAGCACCAAAATGTCCTTCTTGTAGTCAGGGGCCCAAAACTGAACACAGTCTTTGAGGTGCGGCCTCACCAGTGCCGAGTCCAGGGGCACGATCACTTCCCTAGTGCTGCTGGTCACACTATTCCTGATACAAGCCAGGATGCCGTTGGCCTTCTTGGCCACCTGGGCACACTGCTGGCTCATATTCAGCCAGCTGTCAGCCAGGTCCTTTTCCGCCAGGCAGCATTCCAGCCACCCTTCCCCAAGCCTGTAGCATAGCATGGGGTTGTTGTGACCAAAGTGCAGGACCTGACACTTGGCCTTGTTGAACCTCATACAATTGACCTCAGCCCATCAATCCAGCCTGTCCAGATCCCTCTGCAGAGCCTTCCCACCCTCGAGCAGATCAATACTCCTGCCCAGCTTGGTGTCATCTGCAAACTTACTGAGCTGGCATTTGCTGCTTGCAGCTTCTTCATTATGACATTGCATTTTTTTCAGCAGCTGTATTTATGTATTGTTTCCTGTTCATTGCTTATTGACTGCTTGGTTTTAGATTGTTTGATCTATAAAAATCACTAAATCAAAACCTTCAATTTTATTGAGATCTAGAATAATTGTTAAGTTTATTGCTGGTGGGAAGAATTCTGAGGCGTTTTAATTTTTTTTTTTTCTAATGTGACAGTTTGTTTCCACAGTTCTGCTGTATTTACTAAAGCTAAGCAGCACCATTTAGGAACTGCTTGATTCTGATATATTCTACTCTGAAATAAAAGAAGTTTTGCTACTGAATTCACTGGGGACTCAAAGTCCTTGTATTTGCTTAAGGACAAGTAGTGTTTTTAATATGCAAGTGGTCTTTGAAAAATCTATCGTTAGACATTTCTTTTGGCCTGTAATTTGCTTAGGAACCTGGAACCTGCTTTGTAACATATTCTGAAATACTTTAAAGCACTGAAAAAACAATAAAGGAAATTTAGTAGTTAGTTAGCATAAATTAAGGGTAATTTTGTCTGAAAAATCCTTGTCATACATGTATGTATAAACAAAATCCTTTTCCAGATGTTAAATTATAACAAAGGGAAGAGGTGGGACCGATTTTTTATTCTGCAAGAGCTGAAGGCAAAAACTTTGCATAAGAGAGGAGAGTTGGAGAGACAGAAGAGCAAGTCAGGATAGCTTCCTAAATTAAAAACTTCTTAATTAAAACTGCATACAGGGGTGAAAAGGCCTCGGTTTAGGAGGGTTGGTGTCCAGTACATTGTGCAAGGAACTTAAACCAGAAGGTACACAGGTAACCTGGGTTTCTTTTACTAAATCCAAAGGAGATTTTAATACAGTTCCCAGAGGAAATGGTCTCCAGCCCTGCAAAACTAAGACTGCTGAAATAATACAGGTTTTTTTGAGTCCTTGAACATCTCATGGGTGTAAGTCAGTGGCTTTAAACAGTAAGGTGAAAGTAAAATTATTAACCTCTAAACGTCCTAGCTAAGGAAGCTATAGCATTCCGAGTAAGCCAATGGAGAATAGTGTCCCACATCAATCAACAGAAACAATTGCATGTGATGGGGCAACACATTTACTTTAAATAGTTCAGGTGTCATCCCAGCACCCATTGTGTAGCTGTTTCTCTACCATCTCCCTGCTTACCTTTCACTTTGCTAGACTAGACAAGTCAAGCTCTCTTAATTTCCCCTCAAAAGACAAGGTCTCCATTTCCCTAATAGCTTTTTCTGTACCCGTTCTCATTCAAATTATTCTTTACATGATTAGAAGTGCCCACTTTCCTCCAGGCTGTTGCTTACCAGCTATACAACTTCCCTGTGTCTGCTCCTAAATGCCTTGCTTTATGTAGTACAGGCATGCCTTTGCTGGCTTACCTCTCAACTCTGAAGGGAATGTGGGCACCCAACAGCAAATGGAAGTCTCATAAACTCTACTTCTGCATGGAAGGTGGCAGCACTGACTACTAATTAGTCATGATGGATGTATAAAGGCTATACATTGCGTGGTTGAAATGAATATCATGACAGGCTTCATCTGTGCAGTGAATCACGTGCTGTCTCACTATCTCACTCAACTCAGCAGTATGTATAGCTCTAACCTGAGTTGTATGAGACTCAGTTGTGTGATATTGAATTAGTTGCTAGGAATTTCCATTTAATTTACTTGACTGATTCACTTATTCTTCAGCATAAAGGCAAAGTGTTGCTGTATTTTATAAGCCTCATCAAGCCAGTATTACAGGAACCAGGACAAAGGAAGGAGTTATCCATATTTCCTGCATAAATACATTTGGACTTGGGTCTCTGAGAATTTGTATCAGCCACTGAGCTGAAGAATAATATTAAAGGATGAGGCTATAAAGCCTGGGGACAGCCATAGTGGAAAACAACATGGAACAGCTGCTACTTGCAAGCATGTAGCAGGAAAAAGTTGTGGATGCAGTGTACAATATGACACTAACAAAACGGTGAAAAAGCTAGAATCCAGAATATGCTTATTGATTGGGATTGCCATGAAGACTGGAAAATGTATTTCTTTGAGAGTGTGAAAAAGCCCCCCAACCAGCACAAACCCCAACATATTTTCATTGCTTTCTATATTATGTGCAAGCCAAAGACATTATGAACACTGACATAAAGTGCTTTGTCATATTGCTGACTATGCGAGCTTTAATATGCAGTGCCTTTGCAATGGGTGTATAGCAAAGACTCCATTCTTATTTCTCCTCATTTCTCTGTTAGGGTATGAAGAATTAGCAGTGACACAGCACCAGTTTATTGCTACTAATTTGAACTCAAAGTCAATGTGACTTCTGATGAGTTTTAATGCACTTAGTTACTTAGATGGGAAAAATCCAAGCTACACACTTCTGTAGAACTGGAAACAATGAAGACAACCCAGTACTCAAGGCAAGGAATATTATTATAAGCATCAAAGAAGAAAGGAATATTATAGTTGAATTTCTAATCAGGAAACATCATAACACAGCCTTAGCTTTCTACACTGGTAATCTGAGATGATTTTTCTTAGCATAATCTCAGTTCCTTGCATGGCATATTCTTTTCTACTTTGCATATTAATCACACACATTTCTTGTGACAGATCTGTCTCTTAGTACAGATAAATGATCAGGGACCTCCCGCTCTGGTTATTGTGCTTTTCACTGGCAAATAATTATTTCAGTTCACTAGTACAAAAGAGGAATTTCTTTAAAACTATGATGCGTTATATGCTCACAGCATGATCATTAGAACTAGAACATCAGTCTGTACTATGCCATGTGTTATGAACAGAGCTGCATGAAAATGAAATTTTCCCCCCTTTCCCGTCTATTTGAATTGCAATTGAAACTGCTTGTTCTTCTGGAAAGCCATCTGTCTTCTAGCATCCTATTTGTAAGCTGTGGGACTTGTTTCAGTTCCACCTAATTTCAGACATTGCTTAAATGAGGAACAGTGTTATCCAAGGCACCTTTTCTGTCAGAGGAAGGTGCAGGAACTTCTAAAAGGTAATTCAACCCAATTAAGAACTGAATCACATTCTGGAGGTATAGGCAGCCCAGGGCAGCAATGCATCTGACTTAGACTGCTCAGTTAGATGCCTCAAGTTAAATGGATTGGATAAAGGCTAGAGAGTGCAAACAGCACATAGACTTCTGTGAAATGGATCATGAACACAACGCTTGGAAAGTGAGAGGCAAAGAAAAACAAAAGAGTATGAATGACTACAGTGCACTGAGTTACAATGCTGGGGGAGAAAACAGGGAAATGAAAAAGAGAATTACACAAGTGTGAAGATATTCACACCTGAACATGAACCATGGCACCTGGAAAGGAATCCATGTGTGTTTGTGCATGCATGAAGAAGAACCTTAGTACTTGGTAATGTTGTGTGTGTACATTTACATCTGTGCACTTTCTTTCATGAGACAAAGATTGGCTTAGTGGAGAAAAAAAGTGACATAGATGTCTCCAGAAGTGTTTGGAGGAAAGAGAAGTTCATCAGAATGGGACAAAGTAACAGGAGGACTGGTTGTTTGTCCAACACCGCATTACACATCTAAATGCTAAAGGAAAATTCTAAAACATTTTTAGGGGAAAAAGATTACTTTAGTCACCAAAGCAAAGAGAAAATTACTACAGTGAGGAGTTAAAATTAGATCCTCCTCTATAAAGGTAAATGTCTTCTTTTTTTTTAATGTTAACAACATATAGAGCACCCTATGTAATATGAGAAAAGTTTGTCCCTTTACCTGATAGTACTTTGAAATTCCTAGTATAAAATCCCACTGAGATCCCACACTGAGGATATTGAGAGAGGTACACAAACAGTAGAATCATAATTTGCTCATAACTGCATAAAAGATGTAGAATAATTCTATACAGCTCCCCCAGCAACAACAAACAGACCTAGGATATGCAACTACCAATCTGGATACAGTAAAATGCCACTCACACAACACAACTTTACCCTTTTAAAAATGGTTGTGCCAGCATATTGCTGCAAACAAGGAGAAAAACTTAGAAATTTAATTGAACTCCTGCCAGGTTCACACCCAAAGAACTTCAAGGAATTAGAAAAGAGTTGTCCACTCATGTGAATTGCCAGAATTCTCAGTTACACCAGCTAAAGGCAAAAAAGCAACCCAAAATACAAGTACAAAAAATTCCTTGCTAACAGTTATTTGGTAGGAGGTTACTCTGGGGACTAGTATTCCAAAACGTTCAGTCCTTCAGACCTTCTCTGAAACAGTTGGGTCCTGCTGAGAAGTTACTTGATTAACAAGCCCCCTGCTTCAATCCAGGATAACAGTTTGTATGTGCCTATGACATCTCTCACTGGAATGCCTCTTTAAGTCTACATCCTTTCAGGAAGGGATCTAGTGTTATTAGTTCATGTTTCTACCTGCAGCCAAATGTCTGTATTTAAAGCCTCAGTAGGCTTCTCTATTTCTTTCGTTCCTAACCTCACCTCTCTATCTTCCCCTGGCTGTCAGCATGTTTTGGCCCAGAATCCCTACTGCCTTTTTTTTTTTTTTTTTTTCATGCTTTCTCTTGTTCTTTCTCCGTTTGGTACTTTCCCCATTTTGAAAATAATCTATCATCACACTTTTATCCTTCCTCTGTGAACTACTTTTCCACCTTCATTTGTTCCCACAGCAGCAACAATAACAAAATGTAAATAATGATTTGTAAAAATTCAGAGGATGTTGTCAAATGAATATTAAAATTCAGACAAATATGTAACTTTGGCCTGTTTTTGATAAATGAATCCCTGATTTTTTCTCTGACATGCACAGGCACATGATTTCCTCTACTTGCCAAGGCTGACCATTAGAATGAATTTTAAAAAACTAGGAAATAAGACATTTGAGAATGAAATAGAGATTAAACAAGTTACATTTCACCTCTGACCTTCACTTCTATGTGCAAATCACAGTACTGAGAAGGTGAAAATAGGACAGAGTTATTGAAATTAATTATACATTGAATTACTCCTCCTACAGAGATAGGGACCCAAATAATCAATGAAACTTTTTCATTACTTTTAAAAGGCTTGTAGATTTTAGCTGGGACTTCATAAGATATGTAAAAAAACATTTATATCCTCCACTTGATGTTTGTCTAAGCACCTAACCTAGGTATAATTCAGAGTTTCTAAATTTTGGGCTACAATTTTCCCTTTTAATTTCCTCCAAAATTTCCTTTAAAGTTGAAGGGAGAGGAAGACACTAGAAGATAATTTAGACCACCAGGGTTTCACACTTTACTATTACATGGTATGAATACTCTCACCCTCAGTGTCTGTTTTCAAAATTTTTCCATTGTCATGCCTGTAACTCTCAAGCAGTTCACATTTGAAGAGTGAAGAGCCTGGAAGACTACCAGCCTCTGTCTGGGCTTTCATTAAAATGGCTGTTCTCTAAATGACTCATCCTGTGTAGTATTTCCATGCAAATCTGAAATCCATGTCCATCCATTCTGAGACTCAACCGTATTTAACCAGGTTTTTGTTGCACAAAGACCAACTTTGGAACCCCTGTCATGCCCCACTCTCACGGCATGGCATGCACTATATGGGTTTGCAGATTTTTGAGCAATGCTGGTTTACAGTTGGTAGAAGTGCCAGATAACACAGACAGAGTACATAATCAGAAAAAAAAAAAAAGAAAAAGTATTGTTCTAATAACAGTGAGATAATATCAAGAAATAGATAGACTGATAGAATGCAAAAACTAAAGTTTCATGGAGAAAGGTGATGCAAAGCTACAAACTCCTGTGGAGAATGAAGATGGTTGTGTATCTGAATGACCAGTGTTGGTCAAAAACCAGTTCTGGATCACTGTGTCATAAAATTCGATTGGTGTGTTCCTATATAAATATCTTTCAAATCCAATTCATTAGTAGTCATTATTTTTGAAGTGGTTATGAATTAAAATTTTCATCAAAAGTATAGCAATAAAATCATTTTTGAACAGTGCATGAAGAAGGGATAATGTGAAGTGATAAAAAATGGGCACAAATATTAAAATAACATCACTAAGAAAAATGGAAACACATTTCTTTGGGAATAATTTCCCTGATTTCCATTTCATATTAAATCTCCTGGTGATCACTCATAAATGTTAGTTCTTACGATAAATAAAGTTAACAGATCTAAATCCCTATGCCTTTAATAACAGCTTGTCAAGGTGACTTAACTATAACAAAATAGAAGACACACATTAGGAGATTAACACCATGCTTGAAATAACTTTGAGTAACTCTGTCTGTCTTCACTACAGTGGACACCATAGTACAGCTCAGGATGCTTGGTAAAGGCATTACTTAGGATATCACTTCTTTTATGTTAAACTAGTTACAACTGTATTCATATATTCATGTATTCATAAAAATTACCTAATCATTAACCAATTTAGATAAGACTATTGGCTTATTGTTCACTACATGTATCTGACCTTTTGTCAAGGGTGAAGCATTTTAACTTAAAGTAGGCAAAAAAGAGTGTTATACCAAAGATGATATCAAATGTTTCATAATTCGCTCAAACTGACATTTTATCACTTACATGTCATATATTAGAGCTGTCACCTAGACTATCTGTTAAGCTGACAGATTTTGCTGCGTTTTTCATTAAATTCGTAAATCACAAAACCCAGGAGATATCAGACCTTAATACTGTCTTTAGTCCACAACTAAATAATTCCAGTTGTTGATCCGGTACTAAACAAGGACAACAGTTGCGTAAAGGAAAGGGAACTTTCTGCTACCAAGGTGACTTGCAATCTTCTAATGACTCTGAGAAAATGGAAGTAAGCTGTACATGATAGTTCCATTCCATACTATAGTTCCATGATCTATCACATTTCTTATCATACATGTAAAATATAAATAGTTTTAAATGAAAATATTTGGAAATCTGAGTGTATGAGTTCAATCCATATTTAGTCAAGAAAATTACTTTAATTTAAAAATTACAAGCAGCCAACACTCCCTTTGATTTACATGAATAACTCATATAATAAACCTGTTACAGTAAGGTTGCTGTGATCCAGTCCATGTTCTTTGCCTTGGTCTTTTTTAGTACATATGAGATGACTGAAAATGTGTTGTTACCGTATGGTAACATGTAGTTCAAAGAGCCCCAGAAAGCTATAACTAAGTAGATTTGTTTTCATAGTACAGTGCAGTTCTCTGAGGAGATGTGAGCTTGAGTCCCAAGAGTAATATTTCTCTACTAACTGTGAGAAGATGCCTACCCTTTTTCTGGTTCCAGAGTTTGCTTTTTGCTCATAACTCTGCTCTGAACAGTACTGTGTATTGCAGACATGTCTTAATAGTCACCAGAATGTGTGATAATTGCACAGGGCCTTGAATAATATATGTCCTTAGAAACTCACAGGCACAGCTTTAACTATCACTGCACGTCCTGCCAACCCTTAGGTAGTCCATGTTACCCTGTAATCAGCTGTCAGTAGTCATATACTTTTTCACTGAAATATTGCAAATGCCGTATAATCCTCTATGATACATACATGTCTATTTTGGAATTTGTTTTTTTCTTCTGTGAATTATTTTTTTCATCTACTTTTTGGACAAAGGACATATGTCCACTCTGAACATACAGAAGGTCGTAAGAAGGCAAGAGGAGCTGTAGTGACACAGACCCCCAAGTCCATCTAACTACCGTATCTATGACAAGTAATGCAGACAAATATGGAAGATTAAAAGAGGACACTGCACATATACAACACCTCACCACACACTTTTCCAGAGCCTTATGTGTAGTCATGCCCCTCTAGATTTCTTTTCTCTGAAATTGCTTAGTCTCCCCATGAAGCCATGTACACTTCCATAGCAAGGTATATTTCCTGATTGAAGGGGTAGTTCTTATTTACTGAAGAAAACTTTACTTGTGGGCTTTTTTTTGCAGTGCGGTCTGTTCTCATATTCTACATCTATTACTCCACTAACCTCAGCATAGCTCTACTGGATAATCTTATGGTGACAGCTCACAGGATCTAAAATAGCATTTTGAGGCCTAAGCCATAATCTTTCACACAGTTATATGATAGTACTACCTTTATGCGGACTAAAATTAATTGAAAGACAGAAAATAGCTGTTACTGTGAGTTTGAAAAACTCAATAGTTAGAATATTTTTCAGAAGTATTACAAAGTATTTTTTCAGAAGTATCACAAAACAATATGAATATTCTGTTTTGGCTTTACTTATTCTTCCTTATTTGGATATTTTTCCTGGTTTATAGAAATCAATATTTGTCTTTTAAACAGTAATCTGTATATAGCTTCACTAGAGGTTATAAAGGAAAAAAAATCAGAGGGAATTTCATAAAGTCACAGACAGAATGGAAGAAATATACTGGAATCCCTTTCTGGCATTAGAGTTTCCTTTGGGATCCCAGACAAGTCACACAGAACCAGAGCCACAAAACCGCATAGGTAACACTGACACATTTTAAGTATCCAAATCGAATAATTAGAAGGAAACCTCCCTCATGCTCACCTCACCTCATAACAGCTTATGGAACATACAAAAATATTCTGAAATACTTTTATGTTCACTCAGCTTGTTGCAGTTTCTCACATTTCTGTTTAACCATTTATAATAGGAGACACTAAGTTAGAATCTTACTTGGGCTGGAAAGCAAAGAGATTAGGGGATACGTGCATATACACATCTAACCTAGACTTGAAAGGTTTTCAGTTTTGAAATGTACCATTTATACCTAAATATGTTTCAGGGAAATGTGTTGGATATAACACATATACCTCATCCATCAGACATTAACTTGTAGGAATTAACCTTCCTTGGAAAGGGCATCAAAGAAAAGATTAGAATAAACACAGTTTGAAAAATAAGCAGGAAAGAGAAATGTTTGGAATAAGAGGCACAAGGGGAGAGGCTTCTTGGATTTTGGAAGGAAAGATAGTCAGCTGCTCTGTTATCTGACAAACAGAGATTTGCTAAGCTGAAAACATGACTTGAGAACTTAATACGTAGGTAAGCAACAGACTCAGGTTCCCTTTATAAAAGCTGTCTTGTTTAACTATAACTGTTCTTTGCTGCCTATCTGCCGTAAAGGGTTTAAATGACCCTTTCAGAAATCATTCAGGTCTCTATAAAAGGGCCACAGGTAGCAAATTAGTGTTGGCACGTTAAGGCCCAGGCTCAAACCTGGGGAGTACAAGGCCAGGATCATGCAACACATTCGCAGGAAGGATCACCCAGGTGAGAGCTGGGACTTAAAAAAAAAAATGTTTTTGCATAGATGTGAGTAGACTATATGTAGATTTAAACCAACTTTAATAAGGACTTTAACAGTAGGCTGTTAAGTATAAGATAAACAGTTGTGTTTCATCACAAGTATATCACTGTTTATTAATATGCATTCCTGGCATGGATAGAAAAGAACAGCACAAAAATCATTATCTTTCTAATATCTATTTGGCACACACATTACTGTTTGACAGTGATATGCTTTGCGGGTAATTAGCTATGTAACCAACTGCTACTGTGGACTTCATTTAGAAGTATAGCAAAAAAACCCTAAAATAATATCACAAGACAGCTCTGGAAGGTGTTCACATGGTACACAGGGTTAAACACTGTCATGGTTTAACCCTAGCCAGCAACTAAGCAGCACACAGCCGCTTGTTCTCTCCCAGCCCTGGTGGGATAGGGGAGAGACCTGGAGGAGTAAAAGTGAGAAAA